>OX940978.1:3285447-3327925 GCA_954871275.1 Leptopterna dolabrata | reverse complement strand
TGTGCGAAATTACGAATTTTTTAGACCGAAAATGAAGCCGGTACACGTGATACGGCGTACAGCATTCGGCGGACGGACATTGCATTTTTGGAATCTACGCACCTTGAAACATAGAAGAAAATTTATTTTGAGGGGCTGTTATAAAAATTTTTGCTGAGCGAATACATAGGTGTATTATTCGCGGAATAATAAACCAAAACGTAAAAATACCTGTAGTGATTGGGAGTCGGACAGACGAGTCAATCGCTTGATTGAGAATGGTTATGTATTTGTTTGCCCCTCGGCTCTTTATAGGCCCCTGACATGATCAGAGAGGGGTCGGGGGGTCCCCACTCTGAGGTACAACATGTATGTACATTACATTGGTTGTGGAGGAGCAGCCGATCACAACACTGCTCCCCCCAGAATTTAAGTAACGCATTTAGTTAAATTTTGTTCTGTTGCGGTGGCGGTTGTCGGGGGTGGGAGGTGCGTGTGCTGGTTGCGGTGGTCCGCTGTGGCTGTCCGGGTCGGTGTCGTTGGGGGCGGTACGTTTGCGACGTATGAAGAGCCGGGGTGTTGGTTGAGTGCGTGGGTACGGCCGCGGCGGCTGTTGTTGCGGGCGCCAGGTGCATGGGGTGCGGCGTTTTTGTGCTCGGGGGTCCCATGTGCGGCGGTAGAAACACGAGCCGTTCGTCGTGCTGCGTGTGGTCGGTCGTGGCTGCGTCGGCGGTCGCTGTTGTCGTCTGTTCGAATCACATGAACCTCTTCGGTGACGGTAGCCACTCGAGGAGGGGGAGCGAAGGGTTTGAGGCGATCGGCGAGAGCAGCGAGTTTCGTGACGTCGGGTTCGTCGCGCGCCGCTATGTGAAGGCGAATGCTGTCTGGAAGGGCGCGTGTGAAAAGCTGCCGAACGAGCGGGGTCGGTGTGTCGGCCGGGAGTGCTCGAGTGAGTCGGCGGGCGAGGACTGACGGTAGTTCGTCGTCGGAAGTCGGTTGAGTAAGGCGGTGAGCCGGGAGCCGTCGGACGGTGCGTGCGTGGCGAAAAGGCGAGTTGTCAACGTCTGTTAGCTGTTGGCGTTCGATGGTGCCAGCCGCTAGTAATTCGCCGAAATGGGCCGACGCTTTCGCGTTGAGGTCCGGTAATATTCGGCGAAGTTTCGCGTGGCATGGAGGTCCCTTCGTGACGATTTGATGTTCTACGCGTTGCGGTGTGTCGGCCGGGAGGGCTCTACGGAGTCGGCGGGCGTGGACTGGCGGATTCTCGTGCTCGGAAGTCGGTTGGGGTCGTTGTAGAGGTCCGCTTGTCGGGGCTCGAAGGCGCGGGCGAATTTAGCATGCGGCGTCGTGAGGCCTCCGTGAGTCAATGTGATCTCGAGTTGGGCGAATCAGACGTGCGGGAATGCGGGGTCGTACGGCCGGAGCTGGAGCGTTGATGTCGGTGGAGTCGTTTCTGGGGTGTCGGTGGTTTCGGGTCCGTGTTCTCGTTGTAGGCGCCAGTCCCGGAGAGGTGTCGTCTGGAAGTGTCAGCGGGAAGTGTGCGAGGCGCCGGCGTCCGTTTCCTTATATAGGAATCGGATGGTGGGGCGAAGTAGCGGGGGGCCGCTGCGTTGGGCGTCGAGGCGGGCGTCGGAGTGGGGCGCCGCTGTGTGGCGTCGGTGGGGGCGGCGCTGTGGGGCGTCGGAGTGGGGTACGTCGCTGACGGTCGGCGGGCGCTGAGCGGCGTTGCTCGTCGTTGCTAGGCGCTGTCGTCGCTGTCGTCACACCGCGGTCGCAGACGGCGGGCGGAGGCTGCGTGTCACCACTCGGGGTCACCAGTGTAGTGATTGGGAGTCGGACAGAAGTCGATCGCTTGATTGAGAATGGTTATGTATTTGTTGGCCCCTCGGCTCTTTATAGGCCCCTGACATGATCAGAGGGGGGTCGGGGGGTCCCCACTCTGAGGTACAACATGTATGTACATTACATTGGTTGTGGAGGAGCAGCCGATCACAATAATACCATACCCTTCTTTTGAAAGTTTTCGAGCTACGGCGTTCTGAAAATTTCAACCCCTATTTTGGACCCCTTAGAGATGACTGACGGTAACGCCGAGCTTCGAGGACCAACTAGACCCCGAACGGAACCTATAACCAGAATTTCATCAATTTTGTTTCATGGTAACTAAGAAAAGTGGCCAGTACGGCGTACAGACAGAAGATTTTTTATTGCATTTTCGGATTCTACCTCTAAACGTAAACCATCAAATTTTGAGGGGGGTTAGAATTTTTTTTTCATGCTCAATTCCAATGGTTCATTATTGAAAATAAGAAACCAAAATTTCTGTCCGTCCGCCGTACTTAGCACGTTCCTTAATTACCATGAACCATAATAATTAATGAAATCTGGTTCGTAGGTCCCATTCGAGGCCTAGTTGGTCCGCGAACCTCGGAGTTACTGTCAGTCATCTCTAAGGGGTGAAAAATAGGGGTTGAAATGTACAGGTTTTTTCAGTTTTTTTAACGTTTTTAAACTGATCTCAAAGTAAGGAATTGTTTGAGACCAACCGGAGCATTGTACGTCCAGCCGTTCGTGTGAACCAAAAAGCTTCGTCAACACGATCGTGAATCAAACGGTATAAATCCGGCCGGGATATCATCACTAGGGAACACCTGATTATAATCACCGATGGCTGTATGAAGTCGAGTTGGTTGTGTAATGATTAAGGATGGAACAGACGAGGCCGAAAGTTAGCTTGAGAATGGTTATGTATTTGTTGGCCCCTCGGCTCTTTATAGGCCCCCTGACATGATCAGAGGGGGGTCGGGGGGTCCCCACTCTGAGGTACAACATGTACTCGTATGTACATTACATTGGTTGTGTAGGAGCAGCCGATCACAACAATACCATACCCTTCTTTTGAAAGTTTTCGAGCTACGGCGTTCTGAAAATTGCAACCCCTATTTTTCATCCCTTAGAGATGACTGACAGTAAAGTCGAGCTTCGTGGTCCAACTAGATCCCGAACGCAAAACCAAATTTCATTAATTTTGGTTCATGGTAACTAAGAAACGTGCGAAGTACGGTGGACAGACAGAAATTTTTGTATTCCAGTTTCGGATTCTACGTACCTTGAAACGGAAACCGTCAAATTTTGTATTTGTTTCGTGGTTGGGGGGGGGGGGGGGGGGGGAAAAGGGGGTAAAATTGTACATGGTCGATTCCTAAGGGTCATTATTGAAAATAATAAACCGAAATATGATGTAGCAAGAAATCGTACCACTTGTCGTAAAATCACCATTATTTCGTGATTTTAGCCGTTTTTACAGATTTTTGACCCTGAAAGAGTCAAATTTGACCCACTCCTTTTTATGAGAAAACTATTTTCATCATCGAAATAGTACGTCGTGAGTCACCATCCCACACGAGGTCAGGTATTTAATATTGATGTTTGCCCTTAATAACAGTTTTCGTTCCCAAAAAATCCAAAGTTGCCCCCAATTCCATATGAAAAACAACTGAAGTGGTATTTTTCTATCTTTACCCACCCATCCACACCACTTTCAGCGATTTTATATCAATTTTTCGCGATTTCAGCCGTTTTTGCAGATTTTTGACCCCTAAAACTAAAATGTAACCTCTGTAGAATTTTTGGAGATCGTTCATCTTCGAACTCATTTCTGAACATTTCTGCGATATTTGGAATTTTTATCACCGAAGGTCAGATATCGTATGGAGTGTTATATATATATATAATTTTAAATGTAGTTGTAGCATGTACAGACATAGAGCGATGAAAACTACACGTTTTGGACGACTTATCTAAAAACCATCAAATTCGGAGTTACCTACTCGTTGTATTGAGGCGAATACACATGTATAAATTTTGTTATAATCTAAGAACAAACTCAGGATGCTCTAAAACGGATCTGCGTACAAAAAATTTCAAAAATTCATGTTCAGAAAATTTTGGACCCATCGCAATGGTTTGATTTTGTTTGGAAATTTGTTAAAACGGAAAGATAAGGCTTCGGCCACTTGTGAGGGGCCAAGCCTAAAAATGTCTCTTTCATCTCGTTAACGTGAACTCACCTGTGTATATTTGGAAAACCGGTCTCTTCAGCCCATCCGTTTATGAGTTTGGAAGTATATAAATTTTATTCTTTCGTGTCGTTAGTCGACTAGTTTTGTCTGTTCAGGTTATTAATACGCGTTTTCCGGCAGCAGGACACGAGCAAGAGTCCTTTTCTTCTTAGTTTCTAAAATAGAACAAGTCAAGTCAGTTTACATCGAGTTTGACGAGAAAGGCGGATATACCTATAAACGTTCTTTCAGAAACCTGTAATTAACTTCGGCAATCCAGTCTAAAGTAAAAGCTTTTTGAAAAAAAAAAAATAAATAAATAAAAAATAAATCAGTCAAATTTATATGAAAATACTTATTATTTTATCATCATTTCCGATTTAATTATGGAAAACAATGTCTGGTGTATAACTCGTTCAATTGAGTCGGCATTTTGGGTGGTGACGCGAGAGGCCCGTTTTTCTTCCAAAGTGAGGAAGGAGCTCCTGTTACCACAAGGAGACAACGATATCGTGACGTGGTAACATTATTATTCCCATTCGCCATATATTATCTGTGCATAAATATTATAACATCACTAGAATTACCTTTTTACAAAGGAATTTCCACTTTTGTATAAATAAATGTGGTTTAGATAAAGGATTCATATTCAGTCTTCCCGCCCTAAAAAACATAGAAAAAGTTACCTAAAAAGCTCATTTTACTAAAAGACCAAAAAACCCTAATTTTACACCCATAACACCCCTCGGTATATTCCGTTCGGGCTGCAAAGTTTCGGGACACAACTAGGGCCCAAATGGAGCATGTGTGCGAAAGAACGAATTTTTTAGACCGAAAATAAAGTAGATGGATGATACGGCGGACGGACGTTGCAATTTTGGAAACTACGCACCTTTAAAAATTGAAGAAAAAAAATACACAGGTGTATTATTCACAGAGTAATAAACCAAAAGAACTATTCATCATAGGAGGGTGCGGTTGGTCTCAAAATTCTTATGTAAGAATGGTTCATTTAAAAATGGGAAAGTCATGTAAACAGAAGTCGTCGGTCCTCATTCTATCAGACGGACGGATGCGGAATTGCAACTAAAGCCCTATTTTGATACCTTTTATTCAGTAGTTTTGGTTTATTATTCTGTGAATAAACACCTGTGTAATCGCTCGGCAAAAAATTTTTATATCACCCCCCCTGAAAATTGTTTCTTTTACGTTTCAAGGTGAGTAGAATCCAAAAATGCAGTGTCCGTCCGCCGTATCATCCATCTACTTTATTTTCGGTCTAACAGCTTCGTTCTTTCGCACGCAGGCTCCATTTGGGCCCAGTTGTGTCCCGAAACTTTGCAGCCCGATCGGAATATACCCAGGGGTGTTATGAGTGAAAATGGGTATAAAAACAGGTACTTTTTGCGTTTTAGCAACATGTTAGTAACATGAGCTTTTGAGGTATCGTTTTCCATGTTTTTGGGATGAGAAGATCGAATATGAAGTCGATTTTGACCAAAGAGTGGAAATATGAGGTTCTAACGAAGTTTCAGCCTTTAATTCACGTTAAATCTTGGTCTAAAATCGTCGTTCTTCCGCACACAGTTTGGGTCCCTATTTGGGAACACATTTGGGTCCTAGTTGTCCTCCGTCACACGGCAGCCCTATCGGCATACACCCAGGGGTGTTATGAGTGAAAATGGGTCTAAAAATATTCATTGGTCAAAATGGACTTCAGATTCGGTCTCCTTGTCCTAATAAATATGGAAAACGATGCCTCAAAAGCTCATGTTACTAGCATGTTACTAAAACACAAAAAGTACCTGTTTTTATACCGATTCCGATCGGGCTGCAAAGTTTCGGGACACAACTAGGGCCCAAATGGAGCATGTGTGCGAGAGAATGAATTTTTTAGATCGAAATTGAAGCCGGTACGTGATACGCGGGACGGCGTACGGCGGGCGGACAATGCATTTTGGATTATTATTCTGTGAATAATACACCTATGTATTCGCTGAGCAAAAAATTTTTATAACACCCCCTCAAAATATTTCTTTTACGTTTCAAGGTGCTTAGATTCCAAAAATGCAATGTCCGTCCGTCGTATCACGTGTACCGGCTTCATTTTCGGTCTAAAAAAGTCGTTCTTTCGTACACATGCTCCATTTGGGCCTAGTTGTGTCCCGAAACTTTGCCGCTCGATCGGAATATACCCAGGGGTGTTATGAGTGAAAATGTGTATAAAAATAGGTACTTTTTGTGTTTTAATAACATGTTAGTAAAATTAGCTTTTGAGGTAACGTTTTCCATGATTTGGGGGACGAGAAGACCGAATATGAAGTCGATTTTGACCATGGAGTTGAAAATTGCGGTTGTACCAGATGTTCAGCTCCCAAAATTGATTTTTTATGAGTCATAAACCTGCGAAATCGTCTGAAATCACCATCAATTTGTAGAATAACACTAGGAAATGTGTCAACACGTGGATCAAGACGATTAAATCGCACTACCAATGATCAAAGATAATTTGGAAAAAAAGAGCGTAGGTACCTAACTCAAGTTTTGGGGGCCAAAATTGGTGAAAACCATCAGAAATAGCTTTTTCAATTATTTTACATGAAAGCAACAATAAATGAACAGCCAGCATTTCTGTAGGTATGTCCAGTAGAATAATAAACCCATGTGACAAGGACTTTGCAGCGTTTTTGTGTTTTAGTAACATGGTAGTAACATGAGCTTTTGAGATATCGTTTTCCATATTTTTGGGGACGAGAAGACCGAATATGAAGTCTATTTTGACCAAGGAGTGGAAAATTGAGGTTCTACCAATTGTTCAGGTCCCAAAATTGATTTTTTATGAGTAAAAAACCTGGGAAATCGTCTGAAATCACCATCAATTTGTATAATAATACTAGAAGAATTGTTAACACGAGGATCAAGATGATTAATTGGCACTATCAATGATCAAAGATAATTTGAAAAAAAAGGAGCGTAACCTAATTCAAGTTTTGGGAACCAAAATTGGTGGAAACCATCAGAAACAGCTCTTTCAATCATTTTACATGAAAGAAGCAATAAATGAACAGCCAAAATTTCTGTAGGTATTTCCAATAGAATAATAAATCCATGTGACAAGGACTTTGCAGCGTTTTTGTGTTTTAGTAACATGAGCTTTTGAGGTATCGTTTTCCCTGTTTTTGGGGACGAGAAGACGGAATATGAAGATGATTTTTACCAAAGAGTGGAAAATAGAGGTTCTACCACATGTTCAACTCCCAAAATTGATTTTTTATGCGTCAAAAACCTGGGAAATCGTCTGAAATAACTATCAACGTGTATAATAACACTGAAAGTATTCGACTCAAGACGATTAAATGACACTACTAATGATCAAAGGTAGTTTAAAAAAAACAAATTTTTGATGGATTTCGATTTTATGTTGAGGTAGGACGATGCGCGGATCGGAAGCAGGAGAGCGCAGATATTTCTAGGGATTCAGACTGTCGCCGGGGCAACGGGCAGATGGGTGGTGGAGTTGAATCGGTTGAATCCGAGCGGGGCTTTATTAGTTGCATTTCAGCAACTGGTGGGACAGTCCCTGACCTGACGTCATGGCCGAGACGATGGGTAAACTAAATTTCTCCCTTGAGAGGGAAAAACATTAAATCATGTTTAATGTTTTTCCCTCGCAAGGGAGAAATTAGATATAGTTTTTTAATGTCAAGAAAAAATGAAAGCCACAATTTCACTGAACTCTACAAGTATAATGTTGCATTTACTGTACTTATTATAGAACTCGCCATCAACATATGGTTGCTACAACAGAAGGTAGTAACTGTGTAGTAACCAATGAAAAACGTAGCTATTGACTCTTGTTTCATTCGAGTGCGATATTCTTTATGGTTGCTACAACAGAAGGTAGTAACTGTGTAGTAACCAATAAAAAACGTTGCGTATTTGCGTGTCGGAATTCACAGAATGACCCCCAGCCCTAAAACATTAAACATGTTAAAAGATAAAAAAAAGGAGCTTACCTAATTTGTTTTTTAGGGGCCAAAATTGATGGAAACCATCAGGAATAGCTCTTTCGATTATCACGCATGAAAGAAACAATAAATGAAAAGCCAACATTTCTGTAGCTATGTCCATTAGAATAATAAACCCGTGTGACAAGGACTTTGCATCGTTTTGGAATCTACGCACCTTGAAACATGAAAGAAAAAATGTTGTGGGGGTGTTATAAAAATTGTTTGCTGAGCGAATACATAGATATATTATTCACAGAATAATAAACCAAAAGTTCACGTTAATAATCAGATTTCATTGAAACAGAAAATAAATGTTGCGATCGGAATATTGAGGGATAGGTATCAATATCGTTACCATCCATCTTGATGATTTGATTGAAACGAGGAAGAAAATATACTTAGAGATGTTGGGTCAATTTTGTGTCTGTGTTATGTATTTGTATCCCTCCCCCCTTCCCACCATCAACGCTAGGAACGACACACATTACCTAACGGTCTCTCATCGACGTCAGATATTATTTTCGTTCCGACGTCGCATTTCCGGAGTATATTGTTTAATAGGAAGCCGCTAATTTGTAACGCAAATTAATTGTCTTTCAACGTTTCACGGAGTGTTTTCGGCCGTTTCCACAGGCGAAGGGGCAATGTCATCGAATAACAGTCAGGTCAGAGTCACATGAATTGGAATACGAACATGAGAATGCGTTCTCAGGCAGTTCCAACAGGTCCCAGGGCGAACCCATCTCCACACAAGGGCCTGAGGCGATGAGTGGCCAAGAGCGAATTCTGGGGGGCCTACTCACTAAGAAAAAGAGATTTTCGGCTCAACTCTCTATTTTGGCATAAGAGTTTTTTATAGTATCCATGATAGGGTAATTCAGTAGGTAACTTCTTAAAGAGATATCCGGCGACCATCTTGGCTTTTTCGATCTCTTTCAGAAGAGACACCGAAGTATTCTCTTGAAAAAGAGTCTCTTTCTCATTTTTCGTTTGTTTGACAGTGATATCGTGTATCACCCTTCGTTCATCCGCTACCACATCGGTCATTTTGATCGTTTAAGAAGGTTTTTCATCTCATAAAGGTAATTCTAACCTTCCCCCCCCCCCCCCCCCCCCCTCAAAATTTGATGGTTTACGTTTCAAGGTATGTAGAATCCGAAAATGCAATAAAAAATTTCTGTCTGTCCGCCATACGCCGCACTTGCACTTTTCTTAGTTACCATCAACCAAAATCGATGAAATTTGGTTTATAGGTCCTGTTCGGCGTTACCGTCATTAATATCTAAGGGAAGAAAAATAGGGGGTTGAAATTTTCAGAAAGCCGTAGCTCCAAAACTTTCAATAGACGGGTATGGTTTTTTTAACGTTTTTAAATTGATCTTGAGCTAAACAATTTTTTGAGACCACCCGGAGCATTTTACGACCAGCCGTTCGTGTGCAACAAAAGCTTCATCAACACGATCGTGAATCAAACGGTATAAAGTCGGCCCAGATATCATCGCTAGGGAGCACCTGATTATAATCAAGGATGGCTGTATGAAGTCGAGTTGGTTGTTCTGCGATATTATTTCATTTGATAAGTGATGGACTATTGGATTTTGTTGGTAGGTACTTGTGAAACTTGAACAAACGTTGAAGTATTATTGATGGGTAAATTATTACACAATGGCAAATTATTGCACAACGGTAAATTATTACATAACGGTTCATTATACCATCTACGTAGAAGGGGCTGGATTTTGTTGATAGGTACTTTTGCAACTTGAACAATCGTTGAAGTATTATTAATGGGCAAATTATTACACAACGGTTCATTGTACTATCTACGTAGAATGGGCACCTATACAGGTAATTTATTACACAACGGTTTATTGTTTGCCTTATGATTCATGAATAAATACAAATAATTATTAATGATTGAATTATTGAATCCCTCGCATTTGTAGGACACTTTAATTCCGGGGCCGGCTCCAGTACTCCATTTAGGGCTTTTCTGGGGAGGAGCTCGAGGGAATTGACCACAGAAAACAGTGATCTTCGCTGAAGGGGCATCTATGTAGGTTAATAATAAACCTTTGTGTTATAATTAGCTCTTTTTTTTGCTTTTTTGCATTACCTTTACAATCGTAAAAAATAATATTAATACTTTTAAATCACAGTTTTAAATAAACTTCACAGCTGTTCTATAAGTTTACAAATTAACATTAATACTTTTAAAAAATCTAATAATATTATGCAACTTATAAATTTCGATGTTGGAAGATACTAGTAGGGTGTCCAAGTTGTAGGCCCCTCGATCTTTTCCGAAACTTCTCTCAGCTGATGGCCGAGTGAGGTGCACATTCCACGATAATATGTTCATTCGTCTCCGGGTCTGTTTCATAGAATCTGCACAGGGACGATTGGACCACATTAATTTATTCTTCGGAGATGAGCATTTGAACAGCTATGTCCACCCCTTAATCTTTCGATAACTTCATAGAACGTCTTATGTGGAGCATCACTGATATTTTTGAACCACGGTTTCACATAACATATTGGAAATAGGGACTTGTACCGGTTCCCTGCGTCGTATTCCATGAATTCGTTTCTCCATTTACTAAATAATAAGTATTTTACCAGATAGTGCTTAAGGTCTGTGTACGGAAACTCCTGCGTGGGATGTGGATAAGGCTTCTCCGTCTGCCGCTTCATTTCCAGCTACACCACAGTGCCCTCGAACCCAGCAAAATGTCACTGGGATTCTGGATGCTCTCAACTGAGTTAAATTCTGGAGTATGGTAGCTTCAGTATGGGACAGAGGGACAGACAGTAGGGAGACTGTTTCTCCCAGGAGATTTTAAAAATATATAATCTCGTTGCACTATCTCTTTTAGTGAACAGGGCCCATGGTGAATAGGCCCTGATCCTCTCACTGGAGCACAGCTGATCACGCCCGCGACGCTGGCAGGAAAGTCGGACGAAAAGCCCCAGCCTGAAATGGCTGTTTACATGAATATCTCTTATTTAGGATGCCCGAAGTTAATTAAAATAATTTCCAACTGTATCTGAATTTATCGACACCAAAAGTCTGATTCGACTGGGCTATAAGCAATCGTTTTTAAATAACATTTAGATAGCAGCACCCAAAACGTGCGCAAACCAACAGAGCAGTCTGCGCCACTGAAGGTGAGCACCCGTGAGCAAAAAGAGCAACAGATAATATTATGAACAAAACCTAAAATGCTTGAATTGTATGAAGAGGATATATTCGACGCAGAACAAAACTAACGACACAATAACCCTGTCGTGGTCCCCATTCGTATCACTCCTGTAATACTGTACATAGTTGCAGACTTAACGAAATAAACGAAGGCAATGTTGAGCTGGGGGACACCGACGGGAAAATAGGCGAAGGGAACCTTCCAGACAAACAACTGCCAATCGTCGTCGCAATGGCTATAACGGCCGATTGTGGACGGGGGACGGGTGGAAAGGTCCCTTTATAAACGGGCAGCTCTTCATTCGACCGATCTCGCTCTTACCCTCCACGTCTCTCTTACCCCTGCTGTTGGTGAAAACCGCGGGGCGCTCCTTCTCAGTATCTGCTGTTGGTGAAAACCGTGGGATACTAGCATCCCTCGTTCCCAGTGTCTACTGTTGGTGAAAACCGTTAGTCAAAAGACTCCCTAGAAGCACATCCTTCCTTCCAACCACACCTTTCAACCTTGACCCTTCCCTACCTACCCTCTTTAGGAGTCACAACAAACTAAAGGGGTTGTGGAGTGCAAGAAGGTAAAACTTATTATTGAAAATTATTTCGAAGCTGGATGGCTTGACCCGAAAGTTTGATTCATCAGTTAAAGAAGACTTCAGACTCAAAATTGGCCCCAGAGGGCACCAAACTAAATCTATTAAATCTGAAACGCATTATGGTTTTAAATATCAGAATCGCAATGAAAATGGCGTTACGATAGTGGAAAACTGATATAATTATGTATAAGGAGTTTTCTGGCCGGTTGAAAGCGAGTTTCACTCATCTCAACCGTTCACGGCAGGGTTAGGGTTATGAAATAAAGGCCAAACTCAGCGGCCATTGTGTGACCTTTAGAGAATATGAAGGGCGTTTATCAGGAGGGCGGAGCTGTCAGAATTTACTCTGGCAGCAACAACTGCAGGTATAAACTAGAAGGCAATTAGGTTAGTCAGAAATCTCGACGTATAATGTCGTAGTGCAGCGACATGCAATGCTGTTACTTCCGCACCCCCTGTGGCAGATATGAAATTAACTTTCGCGATAACCTTAAATTGTGAGTTGGATACGATCAGAGCGTTGCACAGAATGTTGAACATGTGGACTGAAATATACTGTTCCCATAGAATAGAATCTCTGGTTATCCAAAATGAAATGGTTGTTCTTGGGTACACAACTTATAATGTACACATTTTTGGAATTTCTCGCGGTAAAATGCGTTTCAGAGTATGGCGAATTCATCCATTGATTTACAGTTCTTATAAGATTATGTGTATGATGTGTTTGTATTAAGTATGCGTCACTCCAAGTACTCTAGACAATGCCTGATCTTGGCTACGTTCGAAGATGAAAATTTAAAAAAAATTGTGTTTTCTGTAGATTTTCTCCGAAAACCGGTAGAAATAGCTAATCTCAAAAAAATATATGATTTCACAAAAAGAGGTACGAATGAGTGGCTCGAGACATAAAAATACTGTTTCAATAGTCACCAATATTCATTTCGAAAACGTGAGACGAATTTTTGGGGGTACAAAATCGCAAACCTTTAAAAACAGCTCAAAGTAACCAACTCAAAATCGCTCATTTGGTCTAAGTGATATTTGAACTAGATGCATTTCATACAGTTTTTAATCCTCATTGAGTGTTCGAGTGATCTTCGGGGTGTTGAATTGGCAGCAAAACTACATGCAGTCTGCCGATCGCCAACTAATAAAGTAATAATAATAAGGAATAATAAAGTAATCTGCCTCAAATGGTGAAACATCACATTTCCCACCTGCAGGTTACATTGATGTGGATTGGACTCATAGATTACTGTCATCCATCCCAAACAGACGAAGAACTTCGGTCAAATATTTCTTTAGATATATTTCCATCCCTGTTTTCTACTCATTTTAATTTATAGCATTTCCAAGTCAAATTCAACCTTTTCCGAACCAAATTCAACTTTTTCAAAGTCAAATTCAACTTTTTCCAAGTCAAATTGAAGTTTTTCCATTTCAAATTCAACTTTTTTCATTTCAATATCAACCTTCCCTTACGTCAGCAAAAAAATATAATTTTAATAAACTGAATTGTAAACCCCATTACTAACTATTTGCTGCATTATTTAAGGCTTAAATTAAACAACGCTATGGTGGTTCAGTGCAGGTGCTAGGTATGTGTTTTTTTTCATTGCAATTTAAAATTTTCCTTTTGTGAACCTTCAACTGAAGTAAGGAACATAACTTCGGTGTTTGCAAATTCATCTTGTTTACTTCTTTAATGCCTATTTCGTTGCACATCAAACCTTCTGACTAATCGAACGCACCTTATCTGATGCCATACGAAGTAGCGAGGGAGTTTGCGGTCGCTATCTGATGTCGTACGAAATTCAACTTAAGTCTTAAATAATGCAACAAGGAGTTAGTAATCGGGTTCACAAATTCTGTTTATTTAACTTTATTAATCTTCATATTTTTTGCTGAGGTAGAGGAAGGTTGAATTTGAAATGGAAAAAGTTGAATTTGACTTGGAAAAAGTTGAAGTTCGTTTGGAAAATGTTGAATTTGGTTTGGAAATGCCATATATCCTACATTCTTAATTACGTCATACATGATTATGTAACCAAGTAGACAAAAATAAGCGAAAGCTACTCGTCGCCCATCTCAAAGAACAGTAGCGCAACAACCTACAACAGATTATATTCAGTGATGCGGGTAGGCAGCTGGTAACTACTCCTCTGTTCAGCTCAAAATTCAGTATAGTCTGACCGCAAAAGACGTTGACATCTGATTGTCTTGTTTTGTTGGTTTTGGTTTGGCTCAAGTCGCAGAGTATCTGAAGTACAAAAACGCTGCAAAGTCCTCGTCACATGGGTTTATTATTCTATTGGGCATACCTACAGAAATGTTGGCTGTTCATTTATTGTTTCTTTCATGTGAAAAAATTGAAATAACTATTTCTGATGGTTTCCATCAATTTTGGCCTCCAAAACACGAATTAGGTGCGCTCCTTTTTTTTCAACTTATCTTTGATCATTGTTAGTGCCACTTAAATCGTCTTGATAAACGTGTTGACACTTTTTGTAGTGTAATTATACAAATGATGGTGATTTCAGACGATTTTCCAGGTTTTTGACTCATAAAAAAATCAATTTTGGGAGCTGAACATTTGGTAGAACCTCAATTTTTCACTCTGGTCAAAATCAACTTCATATTTGGTCTTCTCGTCCCCGAAAACATGGAAAACGATACCTCAAAAGCTCATGTTACTAAAACACAAAAAGTACCTACCTATAACACCCCTGGGTATATTCCGATCGGGCTGCAAAGTTTCGGGACACAACTAGGGCCCAAGTGTAGCGTGTGCGCGAAAGAAAGAATTTTTTAGACCGGAAGTGAAGCCGGTATGCGTGATACGGCGGACGGACATTGCGTTTTTGGAATCTACGCACCTTGAAACGGAAAAGAAAAAATTTTCAGGGGGTGTTATAAAAATTTTTTGCTGAGCGAATACATAGGTGTATTATTCACAGAATAATAAACCAAAAAGGTAGAAATCCACAAAACAAGCCATCAACGACACCACCACAGTATCTCAGATCTCTTACTTGTCATTGCTACAACCCAATAAAAACCAAACAAAGTAATGGAAGAAAATGCTCCCCATTTGTTCTAACCAAAGTAAACCGACGTCGAACAGAATCGATCGAACAAGGCGGTTAGGAAGCTCGCGTGCAGAGGCGATTGAGATCATCCAGAAAAAGCAGCTGTCACGAAAGTGCGCCGCACAACCAGAACAATGGAGAGGAAAAGATGACGATGAGCGAATTTATGCAACACCCAAGCCACCTAATAACACGCATTGCAAAGCTCGGTCTGTGTTGTAGCAGTAGTTTTCAATGTCGTGACATTTTCCTTGTGCATCTGATGAGTTGCAGCTGAGAAGGAAACGCTTCAAGCAGATCGATAGCTGTAGCAATCATTTCACCATAAACACAGAGTGAGCATTCATTTTAAAACTGCACTGACGAACGGAGCTAGAACTTCAACGATAATACGAACGGACACCGAGAATTTCATTGCACTAGGTAGGTACATTATTATTGTTTAATTAGGTGTAGCTTTACATAAAGGATGACGTCAATGGAAGTTCACCAACAGAACTACAATTATACTCGTTGTCTGATAAATAATAATAATGACAGCGGACTGATGTGATGGGAAAGAAGTGAACCGAAATCGAAAACTCAATGCTGGTGGCAAGCGTTATAACTCGGGACCGGACTTTTAGGTTTAAAAAAAACCATCGTATTAGGTTTTCGAAAAGTGCAGAATAGGCTATTTGAAGTTTTTTACAGTTTTAGGCACTTTAAGATTCTAATTAGGTCGATTTCAGGTTCCAGTTAGGTCGACACTACATAGTTAGGTCACTTTCAGGTGAAAAAAGAAGACATTACTAAACTTAAAAATGCGAAAAGTACAATAATTATTACTGAAAAGTAGCTAAAAGAAACATGGTATTGTTAATTATATTGTTACTGGTTACAGTAGACTACAATTCCAAATATTATTTCATTATTAATTATTATTATTTTCCAAATTTTGAATCTACAGCACAGCAACGCGACGCCGACGGTGCCTATTGGAGGGCGTAGGCACTGTACCGTAAATGGGTCTTTTAAAGCAGGTGTTAGGATTTTAGGCCAGGGAATCCAAATTAGGTTTTTTCAGGGCCTACCATATTTACCCACACGATTCCAATTTATTGTCCTGAATCGGATAATATTCGACTATTTTCCAGTTTCGTAGCAAGGGGCAAAAAAGGTACAAATCCACGATTCCGGTCCCTAGTTATAACATCATTTTGTTCAACGTGCCAGAACGAAAAGATGACAAATTTAGTGGCTAAATTCTCAAAATCCTCAAAGAATTATTCCACTGGACGTTAAGATGTCTGAAGACAAACTGTTTGCTGAGCGGGTTGGGGGAAAAGTATTCTCACTGTTCTTTTTTCTTGTGTTCTTTTTCTCAGTTCGCAGTATCATTGGCAATTAAATCGAGAATTTCTCCTTGTTTCTCCTACTTTAAAACCTCGCCGTATAACGCCTCGCACGACTTCAAAAAGCGAGTTCTGACGTAAAGTGATGTTCCCGAAACTATCGGAAGCACGTCGTTGAGGATGTTTCGCTGTGCCGTTGAGGATGTTTCGCTGTGCTTAAACAGGACTCTCTGCATACCTATCATTGGGGATAAACATACTGACATGGACTAAAACAATCCCTTGCCGGAAAGTTTCCCCAAATGTTACATCCGAGATTTTCCTAAAAAGACGCAAGATCAACTCGTCTATTCAGACTGCAATATTTTCGGAAATACAAACCAGAATGGACTATTTACTCTTGAAATCATGGAATGTTTTGACGCTAAGGATTTTGAATGAGTAAGAATGGTTTTAGATTTTTTGCTTATAATTTGCTCGAATTATTGTGCTGAAACTTAACGTTTTCAGTATCGGTAACTGATGAAATGATCAAATAGGAAAAACACATAAAAGTTGTAAGACATGTAAAAACATATCTTATTCCTAATTTTTTTTTTCCAATTTTGTGAACGATGTGTAAAATAACCTAGGCGGTCAAGAATTTTTCCATTGTTGATGTTCTATTTTACTGTAAGATATCACAGTTGAACCTACTAAATAAACAAACATGAACTTGATATAATAAGAAACCAACTTACAACCATGAAGTTTTACAGAAACCTGTACTTACCCAGTCTCCATTCTTTTGATATTTGTTCAGGCTCAAACAACAAAATCGCTGCAAATAATTATTAAACAACGGTTTATTATTTACCTGTACAGATCACCTGCGTAGATCACTGTTTTCTGAGGTCAATACCCTCGAGCTCCCCCCAGGAAAGCCCTAAACGGAGTACTGGAGCCGGCCGCGCCGTTACTTACAGTTTCAGTAATACCATACGGTGGGATTGTATTGTGTGCAAAAGCCAGTATTAAATTTTGACAGGGATGACGGAAACTATAACTTTTGGTTTATTATTTTCAATAATGAACCTTTGACATCAAGCATGGAAATAATTTTTGACACCCCCCCCCCCCCCCCCCCCCGCCACCAACCAACACCACCACATACTCGTCACAAAATTTGATATTTTCCGTGTCAAGGTACGTAGAATCCGAATATGAACTATCAGACTTAGCATTTTCCATAGTCACCATGAACCAAAATTAATGAAATTTGGTTTGTGAGTCCCGCTTGGGTTCTAGTTGGTCCGCGAAGCTTGCGAATAAGATACCTATATATATACATTATTATTATTATTACTATCATTATTTCGTATTTGCGTATCCAAGTTCGATAGCGGGCAGAAAGCTCCTCCCGTCCCGCTCAGCTGGGGAGACATTGATTGACCTTGGGGTGGTGACCTTGACCATGGCCACGTGTCACGGAGTTGAGACTTCCGCCAGCCCTCCAACCTCAACCTTACCGTCCTGACGCAACTCCCGTCCCAGGTCGGCTATTCCATACAATTTCAACCCCCTGGTTCTCAGTTTCATTCGGATTTTGGCAAAATACGCACAGCATACACACAGTAGGCAAAAACAAAACAAAAAACGCTGCAAATCCCTGCACAACGGTTTATTATTTTGTATAGAATACCCTTCCGTTACAGATCACAGCTCTATGTATAGATAATCCGTCTATATAATTTATGATATGTACTATTCTATGCATATTTATGTAGATCGCAGACCCTCCGTAGGTTAGTACCTAACCCCGTACACGTTACTAGGTACCTACCTAAATCACGAGTTAAATGTTGCTAAAATAATTCTGCCGATGACAAACAGTACCTAACAAAAAGAAACACACACAATGAAGTTCTGAAAAGAAATTGTTGATGAGGAGTGAAAAAAGTTGCAAAAGTACCTACCAACAAACTCCAGCCCCTTCTACGTAGATGGTATAATGAACCGTTGTGTAATAATTTACCGTTGAGTAATGATTTACCGTAGTAATAATTTACCCATCAATAATACTTCAACGTTTGTTCAAGTTTCACTACCTACCAACAAACTCCAACAGAGCCATCATTTTTCAAATGAAATAATATCACAGAACAACCAACTCGACTTCATACTCCGCCAATATAATCAGGTGATCCCTACCAATGATTGGCCGTATTCACAAATTCCTATTGTGGGCGCGTCTCTGGTTACGAGATTTGGTTTGAATTGTATACAATTTCATTCACACTGGAGTCGAAAATGCCTGTCGGTGCAAACTTCGGGGCCTTACTGTGAACGAACGGCTGGACGTACGACGCTCCGGATGGTCTTAAAAAAAAACCAGTCATGCAGCATGACTTAATGAGCGAATTTTCAAAGAAATATTCGAATTAATGGCTATGGTTTTGAATAAAGGAAAACTTCTTCCTCCTACTGTTAGTACCTAAATTGAATAATTTG
The DNA here is from genome assembly GCA_954871275.1 of Leptopterna dolabrata. Lineage (NCBI taxonomy): Eukaryota > Metazoa > Arthropoda > Insecta > Hemiptera > Miridae > Leptopterna > Leptopterna dolabrata. The sequence continues at coordinate 3,309,170 of OX940978.1, read as the reverse complement.
AAATAGATTTTTTCTTTCGTCTTCCTTCTAGTAATACGTGGGCCGGTACTTGTCTATCTATGAAGGTATCATAACAATTATATGTCAAATGGGAAATTCAAGGAGTTGTACTAATCGTTTGCCTCCCCCTTTTTTGCTTCGAACTCTCGTCTTCAATTAATACTTCTCACATTTTTCAATCTGACCACTCTAAGGGGGGGGGGGGGGGGGGAAGAGTTTAAAGATTATCCTAGTTTTGGGTAATTTTTGCGCACTTTAAATGCTCTAATTTAAGAACGGATTTAGATATCTAAAATCCGATTTCACCATCGTGTTCAGCGTGCAAAAACCTTTAAAATGAGGGGTCACTTGTTAGAAAATAACATTTTGGGGATTTTTGGGTAATTTTTGCGCACTTTAAATGCTCTAATTTGAGAACGGATCAAGATATCTAAAATCCGATTCCACCATCGTGTTCAGCGTGCAAAAACCTTTAAAATGAGGGGTCACTTGTTGGAAAATAACATTTTGGGGATTTTTGGGTAATTTTTGCGCACTTTAAATGCGCCAAAACCCTCCTTAGAGTAGGCCAATTTCGCCCATCTTCGAACTTAGCCTTTCGATTGCCAAGATAGATTTTTTGTGCAAATTTGAGCTGTTTATCTCAATTCTATCGAGAGTTATCGTCTGGAGTGACACATATATAAATATATATATATATACATATAAAAAAGTGTTAAATTTCAGGAATCGTTTTAGAATGGTCTGAAACGGATTTCTATGAAGAAAATTTCCAAAAATTTATATTATTTAAATTTCGAAGCCATTGCAATAGCTTCATTTTCTTTGAAAATTCGCTAAAACTCGCAAGTTCAAGAACTATTTAAAACCGTAAAAATATTCACGTAAAAAAATGGTATAGGCGTTTTGAAAATTTCAACCCCTATTTTGAACCCCTTAGAGATGACTCACAGTAACGTCGAGCTTCGAGGACCAACTAGACAGCGAACGGAACCTATAACCCGAATTTCATCAATTTTCTTTCATGGTAACTAAGAAAAGTGGCCCGTACGGCGTACGGCGTACGGCGGACAGACAGAAATATTTTTATTGCAGTTTTGGATTCTACATACCTTGAAACGTAAACCATCAAATTTTGAGGGGGGGTAAGCATTTTTTTTTTCATGCTCGATTCCAATGGTTCATTATTGAAAATAATAAACCAAAAACGCTGCAAAGTCCTTGTCACATGGGTTTATTAATCTACTGGACATACCTGCAGAAAATTTTGCTGTTCAATTATTGTTTCTTTCACATGCAATTATTGAAATGGCTATTTTTGGTGGGTTCCACCAGTTCTGGCCCCCAAAAACACGAATTAGGCTCGGCATTTTTTTTTTAAACAGATTATTATTGTTTATCGTTGATAGTGCCGTTTAATTCTCTTGATTCACCTGTTGATACTACTTCTAGTGTTATTATACAAATGTAGCCCGGTCGGAATATGCCCAGGGGTGTCATGGGAGAAAAATAGGAGTTTTCGAGGGATTTTTGAGGTTTTAGTGAACATGAGTTGTGAGGTAAGATCGTCTCCCATGTTTTTTAGGGCGAGAAGACCGAATATGAAGTTGATTTCGACCAAAGAGTGAAGAGTTGAGGTTGTAACGAAGGTTAAGCTACCGAAATTCATTTTTTGAGTCAAAAACCTGGGATATTGTCTGATATTACCATAAATTTGTATGATAACACTAGAAGTAGTATTAGCAGGTGAATTAAGACAATTAAATGGCCCTATCAATGTTCAAAGATAATCTGGAAGAAAAAAAAAAAGAAAGAAAAAAAAGAACGGCGCCGAGGTCGTGTTTTTGGGGGCCTAAATTAGTGAAAACCATCTAAAATAGCTGTTCCAATAATCGCGCATACAATAAGCAATAAATGAACAGCATCATTTCTCGGTAAGTATGTCCAATAGAATAATGAACCCATGTGACAAGGACTTCGCAGCGTTTTTACTACAACTTTTATCAAACTTTTTATCAGCTATTCCGTCACTGGCAGTTCATTTTCGCAGATTCACGATGGGGCTGTATCTCGTGCATTTAAAAATCAGTAGAACCGACTCAGGATTGGAATTTGATTAAATTCATGCGGGGCCATCCGGGCAAACCCGCCACAACTGGACTCCCTCGTTTCAGCTCACACAAATAATATTCGAGGGAAATGCCCAGGCGTACACAGCGCCCCATCGCCCAAAACCTGTTGATTTGTAGAACCACGTTTTTGGTTTAGAAATCGGCCCTCGGGCACACAAATGCCGCCGCCGTCTCATCAGACCCATCCACATAGGTCTTTTCCAACTTTAGACCGTTTAAACTCAACCATCTATTTTCGGGATCACAACAAAAACTGTTTCAGGCATCTTTTCTCTGCCCGTGTATTCGGTATGCGCCGCCCCGGGCCACGTGTTTTTGAAGAGAGAGAGAAAAAAAAATCTATTTCCGATCTCCTATTTAACCAGACAATTATAAACATTGGAAAATCCTTGAAAGAGTTTATCGCTTTCCTTCAAGTTGAATTCTATATTTAGTTGTTTAGCCTTCCCACAGTCTGATGAGCTGTTTGGAGATCTTTTCGTTGTTTGTAGTTCTATTCATACCCGTGGTTTCCTTATCTCTTGATAGTCCGGATTTCTTATGGTCGCTGGTTGAACTCGATTTGAATGTATTTTCACTTAATATCAACAGCTTCGAGATCTAGTCTTCTCGAGTTAATGCCGTATATTAGCTTAACGATGTTTACCTCAATTTCCTACAACCTAGGAAGAGTTGGGTATAACTTACTACAGTGCCAACTCAAGAGCCCTCACGTTTTTAGACAGCTTCTGAATATTTAATTATACTCATGACATACATAGGTACCCGATTTAAAATAAACCGTCCACAGTTCCTCTTCAAGCTGAAAGCTCCTCCAAGAAGCCTCTTTAAAGTTGAACTCTACAAAATGTTAGCAATTACACGTTCTAAATGATATTACATATAACAGATAAGTACCCTTACTTGAAAATTGTGCGGACACAAGTTGAACATTGTCAACAATTATTTGAAGTAGTGTAACAGTGCGGCTGTTCTCGAGTAGTTTTTTGGTCCGATGGGGACGGGATCGGTGGGCGGAAGCCTAATCGATATCCCTTCTTAACCGGTGGTAATCTTGCTGGTTTAGGAGGGGGACTCTCGAGGGTCCACCCCCACTGTCACACTCTTGTCACATGGTAGCAGAGCGTGGTTTGGTAATATGCGCTGAGCACTTCACCGTACTCCATCCACTTCTTGTGGGCTTACCAGAAGGATAAGCCCAAAGGTTCCGCAGAAGGATTCCTTTACTAACAACCTGTCCCTTTAATAATACATACATCTATTGGCTTCCCCACCCCTTTTCCGCCCCTTTAGAGTGTCAGTATAATTAAAATATACTGAGCTAATTAGATGCCGTGTCCCAGTTGGCAAGTCCCGATAGTTGCTCCATCCTAACGATGGAGGTTGATCACCTAGAGGTTGCCCAGATGAGCACAATTCTCTGGACAACAACCTCTGACAACATTATCCGCCAATACTCGTATGTAGGAGTTTTGTTCTCCCGCCAGTAAAATATTAGTACCATTACGATGGACGTTAGTCACCTTGAAGTTGTTCAAATGTCGTTTCCTGAACCAGAACTTCATACTACTTTTCATTCCTCCTTTTCTCTCATACGAGTACTTCTGCTACCCAGAAGTATATCATGTGGGGAGGAGTGTAACAGTGCGGCTGATCTCGAGTAGTTTTTTGGTCCGGTAGAGACGGGATCGGTGGGCGGAAGCCTAATCGATATCCCTCCTTAACCGGTGGTAATCTCGCTGGTTTAGGAGGGGGACTCTCGAGGGTCCACCACCACTGTCACACTCTGTCACAGTAGTCATGCATATGAGCGAATTCTAGAAGTAGGTAACGTGCCTACTTGAACGACTAACGTTCATATTCCATGGTTTTGTGCACATTATCCAACGCGGGCGGTTTTAAATTCCACCAAACTTACTATCTGAGTATAATCCTTGGTCTAAACTCCACCGAAGGTCCTCAACGGGCCCTTTGGCGACAGTCCAACACATCTCAAGGGACGCCCAACGGCCGGCCACCTTCCACAGACCGTCTTTTGAACTCCACGGGCGGAGTTGGGAAAAATGTGTTTCTTTGAATGTCTAATTAGGAAAAATTGTAAATTACATCGAAAACTTCAATGTAGCGAAGCCAGATTAACAAATATCAACAACTTTGCCCCATAACAATTACTATAAATATAATGGTTAGAAACAACATGTAGGAGATCCGGGGCAGTTATCGCTTTTGGTTTATTATTCTGTGAATAATACACCGATGTATTCGCCCAGCGAACAATTCTTACAACACCCCCCTAAATTTTTTCTTTTGCGTTTCAAGGTGCGTAGATTCCAAAAATGCTATGTCCGTCCGCCGTCCGCCCTACGCCGTACGCCGTCCGCCGGATTACGCATACCGGTTCCATTTTCGGTCTAAAAAAGTCGTTCTTTCGCACACATGCACCATTTGGGCCCCAGTTGTTTTCCGAAACTTTGCACCCAGATCGGATGTACCCAGGGGTGTTATGAGTGAAAATGGTTATAAAAATAGGTACTTTTTGCTGTTTTAGTAACGTGTTAGTAACATGATCTTTTGAGGTATCGTTTTCCATGTGTTTGGGACGAGAAGACCGAATATGAAGTCGATTTTGACCAAAGAGTGGGAAATTGAGGTTCTAGCGAAGTTTCAGCCTTAAATTTACGTTAAATTTTGGTCTAAAATCATCGTTCTTCCGCTCACAGTTTGGGTCCTCATTTGGGAACACATTTGCGTCCTAGTTGTGCTCCGAAACACGGCCACCCGATCGGAATACATCCAGAGGTGTTATGGGAGAAAAATGGGTGTTAAAATCAGGGTTTTCGAGGGATTATTGAGGTTTTTGTGAACATGAGCTTGTGAGGTATCGTTTTCCACGTTTTCTAGGGAGAAGACCGAATATTACGTTGATTTGACAGAAGAGTGATGAATTGAGGTGGTAACGAACCCTTATTTTTGCATCATTTTTCTCATAACACCCCTGGGTGTATTCCGATCGGGCTGCCGTGTTGCGACCCAAACTGTGTGCGGAAGAACGACGGATATATTTCTGATTTATTAGTATTTTAAGATTTATCAGTATTTTAAGATTTCAAATAGCAGCAGAGAAATTTCATAAAAGTACTTGCCTGCACTTAGATTACTAGGTATGCATGCGTCTGTTATATTGGGTTAAGGGTGTGAATGTGTTTCGAGTGAATGTAACTTATTGTGTGAGTGTGGATTGAATGATGTGATTGTGTGCCGGCCTGGGGGCGGCCCCCTTGACTTATCGTATTTTGGGTGTAAGGATTTCTCTCTCCAGAGCACTCGCTAGGGCTGCCTGTTCAGAAATAGACAGGTGGTCCCGGGAGCCGCCATGGTGGGTGTGTCCGGGCCGGTCAGGGTGCTCTGGCTCTGACCGTCTACACTGGTGGGCTTCTTGTCCCCCCCCCCCTCACCCGGACGCTTACCCCTGTTTCCTTTCTGCCCTTCGATATACGATATATATTACAACCTCTTAGTTTAAGGGTTTTTTTTAAATTTTACAATTGCTATGCATTTATGTGAAGGCAAATAAAATCATATATTCTGTTCTATTCTCTTCTATTTTCCCACGTACTAAGCTAGCCGTACGTCTAAATTTTCAATTTAACAAGAATTTCTGAGAGGAGAGCTCCAACAAAAAAGAAAATCGAAGGATCTGGACTACTGAATGTCTCTTTTAGGTGCGCATGGAAGGATTCGCACGCATTCGATAGTATTAGCAAAAATACTGCATCTCTATCGTAGACACTTCCAAGTCACTTCACCATTCACCGTAGTTGTATGTTGCTTAAAAAATTCGAAACCGTCGCTGTTACCGCTTTCACCAAGTTGTCGCCACATTCATGTTCAGCCATCTGACTGAACGTCTGTTCAGAACGTCACGTGAATCCATTTGCTTATTTGTCCGGAACAAACCCGGTGGAATTTCCAGTTCTTTAGATTGGATTCGATTCTTTCGGAATTTGCATCTTCCCCTCGAGCGGTAATCCGTGACCCCTGCAGGTAGCGGACAGATCGGTGGAGTTTACAACCGCCTGTGCAGCACTGCTCCCAAATTGTTGTATTATTCAAAATTGTTTAATTTTGTCATATTAACGCTTTTCCCCATTCTTGTTTCAATTTTATTGAATTGATTGTAATTTATGGCAATTTATTATTTAAACTTATTTTTGACCTTTCGAGGAAAAACAAAAATTGCGGATACCGACATAGTATTATTTTTTCCTTAGTTCCTAGTATGTGCACCTCCCTGATTCTTTTATTCCTCAACCTTTGATTTTACCTTTTCCACTCGAGACCATCTCCCTAATAAATATATATCAACCAGAATGCATCACCCTATTGTGAATTTTTTCAATAGCACGTTTGCGTTGAGTAGACGCGAAAGGGTCTGCCATCGAAGACCCGGTTCAAAAATAAATCCGCTTCGATCATCTCTTGGATGCTAACAAACTTCTTTCTTATTCTTTCAGAGAACGTGGCCTCATACAGGGGCGTGGAGATTGCTCCACAGTACCAGGGTATAGGTAAGCTATTTATTCTATAATAGAACTAGATTGGTCTACTTGGTTATGCGTCGTCTATTTTATCGAAAATGTTTCGAAAATAACGGTTTGTGTACTGCATTTTTTGGCGTTGAGAAAAGTTTGTCACGGATGATGACCATATGAGCGAGTTTTCGAAGTAACGTACCTAGTTGATTAACTTTCCATGCGCCAAAAATTTGTACTCACTTTTTCTCCTGCATTTGCTTTTTTAAATTCTTTATCGTGTCAAATTACCACCTGCTTGGAATTAGACCTCGTGTCAAATTTAACCTTTGGAATTGAGAATGAAAATGAAAAAAATTTAACCCATTAGGTAATTTGCTGTTTTAGCGAATTTTCAAAGAAAATGAAGCTATTGCAATGGCTTCGAAATTTAAATAATATAAATTTTTGGAAATTTTCTTCATAGAAATCCGTTTCAGACCATTCTAAAACGATTCCTGAAATTTAACACTTTTTTATATGTATATATATATTTATATATTTATATATATATTTATTTATATATGTGTCACTCCAGACGATAACTCTCGATAGAATTGAGATAAACAGCTCAAATTTGCACAAAAAATCTATCTTGGCAATCGAAAGGCTAAGTTCGAAGATGGGCGAAATTGGCCTACTCTAAGGAGGGTTTTGGCGCATTTAAAGTGCGCAAAAATTACCCAAAAATCCCCAAAATGTTATTTTCCAACAAGTGACCCATCATTTTAAAGGTTTTTGCACGCTGAACACGATGGTGGAATCGGATTTTAGATATCTTGATCCGTTCTCAAATTAGAGCATTTAAAGTGCGCAATAATTACCCAAAAATCCCCAAAATGTTATTTTCTAACAAGTGACCCCTCATTTTAAAGGTTTTTGCACGCTGAACACGATGGTGGAATCGGATTTTAGATATCTTGATCCGTTCTCAAATTAGAGCATTTAAAGTGCGCAAAAATTACCCAAAAATCCCCAAAATGTTATTTTCCAACAAGTGACCCCTCATTTTAAAGGTTTTTGCACGCTGAACACGATGGTGGAATCGGATTTTAGATATCTTGATCCGTTCTCAAATTAGAGCATTTAAAGTGCGCAAAAATTACCCAAAAATCCCCAAAATGTTATTTTCTAACAAGTGACCCCTCATTTTAAAGGTTTTTGCACGCTGAACACGATAGTGAAATCGGATTTTAGATATCTAAATCCGTTCTTAAATTAGAGCATTTAAAGTGCGCAAAAATTACCCAAAACTAGGATAATCTTTAAACTCTTACCCCCCCCCCCCCCCCACCCCCTTAGAGTGGTCAGATTGAAATATGTGAGAAGTATTAATTGAAGACGAGAGTTCGAAGCAAAAAAGGGGGAGGCAAACGATTAGTACAACTCCTTGAATTTACCCACAGCGATCAAATAAATAAGCACTTAGTACAATTACGTAATAAACAAACGGTAGAATCAGGATGGACAAAACGTACAAATTAAAATAAATACGAAGAGAATATACATAGAAAACCAAATTTTAGACCGAAGTTTTCCTTTATTCAAAACCATAGCCATTAATTCGAATATTTCTTTGAAAATTCGCTCATTAAGTCATGCTGCATGACTGGTTTTTTTCGTTTCATGTTGATTAGAATCCAAAAATCGAATACCAAAATCCATCCGTCCGCGAAGTTTTGCTTGATTAGGTACCATAAACCAAAATTGCCTAATGCAGGAACGAAGCTCCCATTTGGTGTGTAGTTAATGGAAAGGAGAAAGGGCTAACAGCTTGAACGGGCAGTGATTAAATGATAAAACCTCTACTTTTTATACAAAAATATGTTTATTACGAAGTGCCTAATAGAAGTTCGAAAATGTCAACAACAAAAAATATTTCTCTTGGTCCTAAACGACCTAAAAGGAGTTTAAGGTCCGAAGAAAAATTAATATTCGAAATCTAAGCGGGGAAAAAAATTTCACAGCCTGGATTTGAACCAATGATCATGACGTAAGGCTGCGATACGAGGCTTTCCAGATGCTTGGCTGGGGGGGGGGGGGGGGGGGTGTCTGAATCCAGTAGCGAGGGAATCGGCGGATAAATTTACAAGCTGTACTGACAATATACGAAGTGAATCATTCGCGATGAAATTGTGGAAACCCATTTAAAAATGAAATAACTGAAATTAATAAACTAAAACGGAGTTATTGAAATGTCTATTTCCACTAATACTGGTTCCACTGAAATCATTTATTGTTTTTTACTGTCTGGTTTGATCACCGAAACCGGTACCGGTATTTTTTGTGTATTAGCAGAAATAGACGACCTTCCAATAACTCCGTGTTTTATTTCGACAGACGTAAGTATATACGGAGATTCTGCAATCAGAAAGGGAAGCCGATTTGAGTGAAGGGTTCGCTTGGATTGAAATATCCCAACATAGCACGAAAGGTACTGAAGTAGCAGCTCAAGTAGCAGTACGTACATTTGTTGATAATTGATGGAAACGTCAAATTTCAACTCACCAGAAAAACGTCGAGCATAGTACTGTGGGCGGTGTGATGGTGTAATGCGACCCAAGACTCCGAATTTGAAGAATTGGCGAACTTTTCTAGTCGTTGGTTGCGAAAAGGTTGAGCACAGGCTTCTCGTGAGAATATCAGTTTACGCCGAAATACATTAATAAATCAACACCTGTCTTACAACAGTTAGTTCGCGAAGCTCGGCATTACTACACTGTGATTCATCTCTATGGTGTGAAAATAATAAACCAGTAGGGATTGAAGTTTTCATACCGCCTTAGCTCAAAAGCGTTCAGTAGAAGGGTACATAGAATGTCCCGTGTGTTCCTGGGCCTGAATAGATTCCATTTTTATCTGAAGATTTTTTTGAGACCGCACGGAGCATTGAGACCGTACGACCAGCCGCCATGTTCAAAGACCCTGAAGTACAACCTAAGAAAAAAATAAAATAAATAAATAAATTTTAAAAACCGTGAACATGAGTGTGAATACATTTTTCCTTCTTATTTAGGCGCAGTCAATCATTAAAGGTCTTTGGCGCAATCAAACGCTTGATTCAGACTGTCTAACATGAAGTCCTGTTATCAGTGAAAGAGCAGGCCTTTTATTCAGGCATGGTTTTGTGAAATTGAGTTTTTTTTTCTATGATGGTTTTAGAATCGAATGACCTGAGACATAGCGTACAGAACATTGACCTCGGTAGCAGGATTCTGTATTGCAAATAATCAAGAATTCGCAGTGTTTTGTTAATTTGAACTATTGGTACAGAACCTGTTCCAATTTTGGGGTATTTTAAATTAAAAAATCCACTTGGTTAAGGGGAAAAACACTGATTGCGAGCCGTTTCATCACTTTACTCACACTTTACCTCCTCCCAAATACGTATGAAGATAAGCCGTGTTTTCTGTTCTTTTAAAATCAGTGAAGTTTTCTTTATTATATTTCGTGAACCTCACTCGTTGAAATCAATGTTTGAGCTCTATCCAACATTGTTAGACAAAATATTTATGTTCGTTAGAAAAATATTTTCAAGCAAAATGGATCAAAAATCAAGTTTTCATTACTCATAAAAAAAGCTTCAAATTGGAATTGTGCTGCGCAAGAAGGGTACCTAGTACTGCAAACACAACTAGAGAAAACTGCTGAATGAATTAAAATGATTCACTGTAGGTAGTAGGTATTTAATGAACCAAGCGACGTAGAGGTACTTTGCCCCAATAAAAATATGGTGATTTACTTGTAATATGTGTGTATTTATTCACATCAGTTGATTTAAACGTCAGGAAGAAAGATGTCATGCAATTCCACCAGTTGTTTCACCAGGAGGAACCGAAGTGAATGAATTCATCGTCAGAAGTATCAAAATGAAATACAAGAACGTGCAGTGTTCAAGTTGAGCTAATTGAGGTTTCCATATTCGAACACGTGATGTTATAATATAGCATCATATTCCACCGTTAATTATTGTAGCCAACATGGACTGAATGTTCGTTCCATAAAAAGAGAGACAGAATTTGATAATATCAATAGAATCTCAACATTGTGAAGCTTTTAATTACTCCGAACTTTACGTGTGCGCTTTAGGAGTGGATGCAGTTAGTACTGTGTTGGTATGTTTTCGGGGTCCTCATCCAATTGAAACGTGACCCTAATTAAAAGTTTTGAATTTTTATAACGACGACAGCTGCGGTGTAAAAGAGTGGAACGAGTACAAAAATACCCTGTACGTTTTTCGCAAATAATAAAGTGGACACGCCAGCACAAAAACGTTTTTCTTGTTCTTGATACCGTGCAAGTATTTTGTACGTCTCTTGTGTGTTGGATTTTGTAACGTAATTTTTAAATGTTCGTGACATGGTTTGTCACTCTCTCGTGTATTTACTATCTGTCAACTCCAGTTATAAAAACACCGAGAACATGTTGTATTGATAGGTGTCACAGTATCGGCTGTCGACTTGTCGCTGCGATGATATCCTATTCGAAATTGAAACATCCAGATACAACCAACATCTTGCCGTGGGATCAACTCCGTTCTTTTTGAAACACGGGAAAGGTCGTTTTGTTTTCAAGTATACAAATATTTTCAATTATATCATCTGCATAATTTTATTACCTATATTATAGTGTTATAAAAAGATTATGTCTCTTATCTTTGCATATTCACGAATACAATTTTTATGTGGAAATCCTTGTATGTGCCTGAATAATGTTAATTTGTCTGGTTCAAACTCAATCAGTTACCCGTGTTATACATCGAATAGACGCTTGTTTTGATTTCGAAAACGCCGTGCTGACTCTAAAAGCGCTGCAGATGTGCGGTTTCGCCGGTTTTATTTTCTTAAGTAAAAGATCTCGGCGAGTGCTTTCCAATAAGGTGCTGTATGAGGGGTATCAGGTGGTCGAAAGTGGGCGATAAAACAGTGGAAAGAAAGCGAAATGAACTTCTACTTGTGACGTCGCTTTCTTTCTATCCTACCTACAGACCCCATCTAGGTAACTGACCAGTACACAATACCCTTAATAAAATAAATCATATTAAGAAGGAGAGTAGCAGCTATACTTACTACTTACCTGTATTACCTTTCGTAAATTTTGTACTTTTTCCCCTACCATCAAACAGAAACTGAGTACCTTCTCGACATGGACTGAAAGACTACCTGTCTCAAAACAACAAACTTGGTTACACGAAACCATACGTTATTTGACTCATCATGTCATCAGTTACTGCCGTAAAAAGGCCTCATTTACGCCTCATCTCTTTAAAATCAATTTTTTTCAGGAGAGCACTTCAAAGTTTTGCTCAGTTACCCTCGTCCTATCTTCTCTCCAGTTTGTCATTAAAAAACAAAATTTATTCACACCACGATAAATCGATATTTAGTGATTATATCGATATCAAATTATAGCCAAAATAATCAATATTTCTAACCGATTCTGCTTACAAGGCGTTTTATTCAGATTTTGACGGAGCTTTCTACAATGAAGTCCAAGGAGAAACGACTTGAGGCGTTTTTCCTTTGAACGGTTCATAAGAATAACAAGATAAATTTAGTCAAGAACACCTTCCAAATACCAAAATGAATGCCATATTATTTATACCTACTACCTAATAAATCGGTATATTTTTGTATTTGTGCGATTAGAGGATTTGTACTAAAGAACAAGAAAGGAGAAATATTTGCTTTTATTGACGATATATATAAATATATATATATATATATATATATATATATATATATATATATATATATGTATAAGTATATAGGTATTTTCCCTATTTTCATTTTCTTCAATTTTATATTTTAAATTTTTTGCCGAAAATCCGAAGTAATGCGCTTACCTTTGAAATGTGCAACTAACCCCGAAATATTCGTTTAGATTTATGTAAAGTAAAATATGCAGTTTTGGAACCAGCTTTCTGTGAAATGTATAAATATCACTGGAATTTTCAAATATTTTTTCTCTATATTCCTTTCAAATATATGTTTATATTTTCTTCAAATAGATATTCCTCCAGGAAAAAAACGGCGTACGGCGGACAGACAGAAATATTTTTATTGCATTTTCGGATTCTGCATACCTTGAAACGTAAACCATCAAATTTTGAGGGGGGGGGGGGGGGGGTTAGAATTTTTTTTTTCATGCTCGATTCCAGTGGTTCATTATTGAAAATAATAAACCAAAATCACTAAACAATATTACTGTTCAAACAAAATATGGAGAAAAAAAACTGTAACATAATTCATTAAACACTACTGAATTGATGTTTGTGTACACTATAATTGTATAAATAGAAATGTAAGTTATTTTATTTTGTTAACATTTTAAAATCATTTTCTTCAACTAGGTATTAGGTAAATCATTTGCTTATTCGTCAACTGGAAGCGATTCCTTAAAACTTTTCCTGCTTTCTGGCATGAGACGACAAAGTCGTTCGATTATTTCCGTCTTCTTGTTAGTGGAATACAACGCAAAGAACACCTCACGTGGGCTCAGCTGCTACATATAATAATCAAAGGAAGAACGCCTGGCTCATCTGACGATAAATGACACCCAGTAATTAGGCCAATGATTTCAAGGTAAAACGCCTCATCTTGATTTTCATCGACTTGAGGTGTTTTTCCTCAGAATCTAGGATTACAAAATGATTTGAGGCGTTAATTGTGCCGTACTGGAGTCGTTTTAACTTTGACTTGAATGAGATGAGGCGTTTTTCCTTTTAACACCACAATTTTCCAGATTTTCGGGTGAAAATTTCGACGCTTCCCAATTTGAAATGTCGATTTTTCACTTCACCAATGGAAAGAGCATGTCAAAATTGGGGGGGGGGGGGGGGATACGTGAAAACCACGTTTTCGGACATTTTTGAGATGAGGCGTTCTTCCTTTTTGACGGCAGAGTAGTAACTGGGCTGCAGCTTTTATTCACGCTCATGTTGATGATGTTTTACAGGTGTCCAACATCAGCTGGTCTAACAGTGATTTTTGAGTCTCAGAAGTTCTAAAAATCGCTATTAGGTTCTCAGAGAAAACCATATCCTTCTATTGAAGGGTTTGTAAGCTAATCCTTTTGAAAATTGCAACCCCCGCTTTCATGACGGTAACACCGAGACGACTGACAGTGACGCCGAGCTTCGAGGACCAAATGGGATCTTCATGTCGAATGCACTTCATAGTAAAACTAAGCTAATGCGGCCGGGGGTTTGTCTCCCTTCTTTTTTCAATTTGTTAAGTCCATTTCGGATTCTACGTACCTGCGAACATCGGGCGTGCCTACGGGCATCTGTACAGGTAAACAATAAACCGTTGTGTAATAATTTAGCAGCTTTTTTATTCACACAGAAATGTTGGAAATGCATTTATTGTTTCATTCATGTGCCATAATAATTGAAATAGCTATTTTTTATGGTTTCCACCAACTTTGCTCCCCAAAAACACGAATTAGGCTACTATTTTTGACAGATTATCTTTGATCATTGATAGTGCAGTTTAACTGTATTCATTCTCCTTTTGATATTAATTCTCGTGTTATTATACAAGTTTACGGCGATTTCAGACAATTATCCAGATTTTTGACTCATAAAAAATGAATTTTTGGAGTTGAACCTTCGTTACAACCTCAATTCTCCACTCTGATCGAAATCAACTTAATATTCGGTCTTCTCGCCCTAAAAAAACAAGGAAAACGATACCTCACAAGCTCAGGTTCACTAAAATCTCAAAAACTCGAAACCCCCTATTTTTACACCCATTTTTCACCCGTTACACCCCTGGGTGTACTCCGATCGGGCTGCCGAGCTTCGGAGAACAACTCGGATCAAATGTGTTCGCAAATGGGGACCCAAACTGTTTGCAGAAGAACGACGATTTTAAACTAAATTTTAACGTAAATTTAGGGCTGACACTTTGTTAGAACCTCAGTTTTCCACTCTGTGATCAAACTCGACTTCACATTCGGTCTTCTCGTCCCAAAAACATGGAAAACGATACCTCAAAGCTCTTGTTGCTAAAACACCAAAAAAAAAAAAATTTTAGCCCCATTTTTCACCCATAACACCCCTGGATGTATTGCGGTCAGGCTGCTTGGTTTCGGGACAACTGGGAACCAAATGTGCCAAGGAACAAATTTTTTAGACCAAAAATGAAGTAGTTATGCGTGATACGACGGACGGCGGGCGGCTGACGGACATTGCATTTTTGGAATCTACGCATCTTGAAACGTAAAAAAAAATATGTTTTTGAGGGGGTGTTATAATAATTTTGGGCCGTTATCGATTGGGCCCAAATCCCTCATTACGAGGGGCATTTACCTGGAATCTAATCCTCCCTGCCTCTTCAGAATTACTCTTTTGGGCCCCCAAGTTATGACAGAGGGCAAATAACCCACTAGGGTACAAGTCAGGGAAAAACGGGAATTATACTGCGGTTATCCCTCGATGATATTCCTGCTCTACTTGTCTTCTTTTCTGGTATTTTCGAAGGCATTAAACATTCTTGTTATATACCTAACATTACATTCCACTAATCTATTCAGAAGTCCCAAACAACCTGCTCATTCACGGGATAGTTTCTGGGATTGTTTATCTTTTTTGAGATGCGAGCGCTAGCGAGCATCCAGATCGCTTGACAATGCATTCCACTAATCTATTCAGAAGTCCCAAACAACCTGCTCATTCACGGGATAGTTTCTGGGATTGTTGGAAGCTCCTCGGAAATTGAAGACATATCGCAAGATCAGTGACGCAGCACCGTGGACAACTGAATGTTGGCAGATGCGAAAAGGAGAAGGGAGATAGTAGGGAGGTAGAGATAAGAACCCATAGCGACCGCGATACGGTTTGACTGGGGCCCAAAAGAGTACTTTGAACGACCCGTGTTTTGACGCTTCCGTAGCTAACAGCACCTCGTTATCTCCTTGATCAGAAGGATTAGGGCCCAATCGAGTATCGCCCATAATTTTTTGCTGAGCGATTACATAGGTGTATTATTCACAGAATAATTAACCAAAATAGTCAATTTGACACACATTATTTGACATTAAGTACTGTTGTCAATAAAGTTGACTTCCCGCATTTATGTCATTGCATTGTCTATATGCACAATTAGGTGAATATAAAAGTTGTCAAAGCTATTGATCGCGAAAAAAAATGTCTTCTAGCAGCCGGTTCTGGGACCGGGCCTGTCGTTGATACCATTCCCCAACCACTCATTAACAAATCGTTGACAAATGCAAATCGCATTTTGTCCCACTCCCGATGAAATGCAAAACAGTGAAATCCACCTTGGAGTCGTGGATGTGGTGAGGGGAGATTGAATTCAAATTAGCTTGGCACCGCCCCTCATGCGATTCCTTTTGCTGTATCGCTTTTGACACACATAACCCATTTTTAGAGTCATTTTAAACTCTGGGCCCACCAACGGTTTCGTCAACCCTCTGAATTATAGGTTCGTGGCGGTTATTCGGGGCTTCACGCGATACCTTTTGCCCCCCCGCCCTCGTCTTACCGATCCGTAATCTGATTTCCTTCTAATTATCGTCATATCGGTCTCCTTTTTTCGTTGCGATCGTGAAATATATAAATAGGCTGTTGACTCACACTGGCTGTTTTCGGGTCGATTGACTTTAAAAAGCTGCTAATTCTCCAAAACGAGGTACACTCTCTAAGATAACAATGACAAAACAAGATAAATTGAGTATCTACACTACATGCGGATACATCGGTGGATAATATGTCTTATTTTTCCCCATGTAAAAAATGCCCAACGTTTAAAAAAAAGAAAAACGCTGCAAAGTCCTCGTCACATGGGTTTATTATTCTACTGGACATACCTGCAGAAATGTGGACTGTTCATTTATTGTTTCTTTCATGTGCTATAATTTAAATAGCTACTTGTGATGGTTTCCACCAATTTTGGCCCCCAAAAACACAAATCATGCTCTTTTTTTAGATTACCCTTAATCATTGGTAGTGCCATTTAATTGTCTCGATTCACCTGTTGACGTTTTTTCTAGTGTTATTATACAAATTCATGGTCATTTCAGACAGTTTTCCGAAGTTTTTGACTAATAAAAAAATTAATTTTGGAAGCTGAACCTTCGTTAGAACCTCAATTTTCCACTCTGGTCAAAATCGACTTCATATTCGGTCTTCTCGCCCCAAAAAACATGGAAAACGATACCTCAAAAGCTCATGTTACTAAAACTCTAAAAACTTTGAAAAGTCCTTGTCACATGGGTTTATTATTCTACTCGACAAACGTACAGAAATTTTGGCTGTTCATTTATTGTTTCATTCATGTGCAATTATTGGAATGGCTATTTTTGATGGTTTCCACCAGTTTTGGCCCCCAAAAACACGAATTAGGCTCGACTTTTCCTTTCAACAAATTATTTTTGATAATGGATAGTACCATTTAATTGTCGTGATTCACCTGTTGATACTATTTCTAGTGTTATTATACAAACGTATGGTGATTTTCGACAATGAATTTCTGGAGCTTAACCTTCGTTACAACCTCAATCCTTCACTGTTCGTCCAAAATCAACCAAATATTCGGTCTTCTCGTCCTAACAAACATGGAAAACGATACCTCACAAGCTCATGTTCACTAAAACATCAAAACATACCTCGAAAACCCCTATTTTTACACACATTTTTTCTCCCATAACGCCCCTGGGTGTATTCCGATAGGGCGTCCGAGCTATGGAGCACAACTAGGACCCAAATGTGTTCCCAAATGAGGACCCAAACTGTGTGCGGAAGAACGACGATTTTAGACCTAAATTTAACGTAAATTTAGGGGCTGAAATTTCGTTACCTCAATTTTCCAATCTTAGGTCAAAAGGACTTCATATTCGGTCTTCTCGTCCTAAAAAACATGGAAAACGATACCTCAAAAGCTCATATTACTAGAACACAAATAACACAAAAAAAATACCTACTTTTATACCCATTTTTCGCTCATAACACCCCTGGGAATATTTCGATCAGGCTGCAAAGTTTCGGGACACAGCTGGGGCCCAAATGGAGCATGTGTGCTAAAGAACGAATTTTTTAGACTGAAAATGAAGCCGTTATGCATGATGCGGTGGACATTTTCTGAATTACGCACGTTGAAACGTATAAGAACAAATTTCGAGGGGGCGTTATAAAAATTTTTTGCTGAGAGAATACGTAAGTGTATTATTAACAGAATAATAAACCAATTTAGTTGGAGGTGGTGGTAGTGTAGTATGGGCAGTGGGAATCAGAGATTGATGGACTCGTGAATTCCCCAACTCAGTTGGATCATATCTCTCGAATCGCTCACAACAAGTTAAAATTGGTGAAGTTTTAAGTGATCCTAGAGGGGTTGTGTGTGGTGTACCACAGGGAACGGTTCTGGGTCCAGTTCTTTTTTTGTTGTATATAAATGAATTGTTGGACATTCATATTAGTGGTCAAACTTTTGGTTTCGCGGATGACACTGCTATAATTTTTTGGGGTAGGTCTTTTGATGATTTGATGGCAGCTGTTAGTTCAGAATTTCAAATAGTGCGGGCCTGGATGGATACAAATCTGTTGCGAATTAATTTGAGCAAGACAGTCGTAATGAGATTTTCTGCCTCAGGTAGGGTTAATATTTCAAACCATCGTTTGAAATTACACGACTATAAGTGTGGAGGTCTTTCTGAGTGTTCTTGTGACTCGATCCCTTTTTCGGAGCGCTGTAGATATTTGGGGGTTGTGATAGACCAACATTTAAATTATAGGAAACATATAGATTTATGTATCAAAAGATTGAGAAAGTTATTTTATGTTTTAGCGAATTTTCGAAGAAAAAGAAGCTATTGTTCTCGGTCCAAAATTTTTAAAACTCGAATTTCCGAAAGATTTTTATACCAAAATCCGTTTCAGACCATCCTGAATTCCCTGCCGAAAGACACCAAAAATTATATGTATATATATATTGTGATGAATTTAAAATTCTCATCACGGTGGCGTGGAAGGTAGGAGGATGAGTGAGATTTTACCTAGGCGGATGTTGGCTGCGGATGTTGGCGGCCGAAAACGCTGCGTCCACTTGGAAAAACCAAAGCGCCGGGTCGTGCGTGTAGAAGGGGGGCAGCGACAGAGGGAACGCTGCGGATGCCGTCATGACGTCGGCGGCGGCTGCGGCCGTAGCGGCGGCGGTGGCGGCGGTGGCTGCTGCGGATGCGGAGGAGCCGGGTGGTGAGAGGGTGGAGAAGGGGTTGTCGGCTGCGGCCGTCGCGTCAGTTGTCGCAGCGGCGGGCGGCTGTAGCGTGGCTGGTCGCAGGAGCGGGGGCGACGGAGAGTTCGGGTCCATGTCTGTAACTAAAATTCAAAAAATTTTAGGTGGTGTTGAATTTCGAAATTCGCAATCGGCGGGAGCGGAGGTGCGTTGAGTCGAGGTTTGAGTGGTGAGGTTGGGCCAAGAATTGCGAATTAACACTGACTGTCGAAATTTGAATTTAAAATTTGGGACACCGAACCATACTGGGGCGACACATGAGGCGGGAAGGTGGGAAGGAAGAAGGTTGAGTGAACGTCGGGTTCACCACTGTGATGAATTTAGAATTCTCATCACGGTGGCGTGGAAGGTAGGAGGATGAGTGAGATTTTACCTAGGCGGCTGTAGTCAACCGTTCATCTAGGTAAAGGAAAGGAAAGGAGGAAAAGTCGCAGGCGGCTGTAGTCAACCGAACATCTACGACTTGGGAGGAGAGAGAGGTGGATGGGTGAATTTTACCTAGGCGGCTGTAGTCAACCGTTCATCTAGGTAAAGGAGAGGAAAGGAGAGGTCCCTTGTCTAGGCGGCTGTATTCAACCGATCATCTAGACAAGGAGGAGGAGAGGAGGTGAAATTCTCAGGCGGCTGTAGTCAACCGATCATCTGAGAAGGAAGGTAAGAGAGAGAAGAGAGAGCTGGTTAGAGGAAGTGTCGAATGAAGCTTGAGCGCCAGGATCCGGGGTTTTATAGTACTTGGGGGCCTCTCCCTCCAGCTCCTTGCAGGGAGCTGGTAGTGGGGCCCCAGGTTGAGTAACCCTGGGTTCTGTCGCCTGTCCCCACTCATATCTTTATTTACGGAGCTTTAGTTTGGCGTTTGGATATTGGTGAGAACTTAATATGATAGGAGTGTTCCCGGGAGGGACTCACGACATATATATTTATATATATATTTATATATTTATATATATATTTATATATTTATATATATATTTATATATGTATGTGTCATTCCAGACGATAACTCTCGAAAGAATTGAGATAAAAAGTTCAAATTTGCACGAAAAATCTGTCTTGGCAATCGACAGGCTAAGTTCGAAGATGGGCAGAATCGGGTCACCCTAAGGGGGAGTTTTGGGGAGTTTTAGGGGGGGGAAATTACCCATAAATTCCCAAAATGAAAAAGTCTGACAAGTGACACCTCATTTTAAAGGTTTTTGTACGCTGAACACGATGGTGAAATCAGAATTGCGATATCTCATTCCGTTCTCAAATTGGAGCACTTTGAAGATGAAGGAACGTGGTTATTTCTTGAGATGTTCTTCCTGGTTCGTCTGCTCTAATCTGATAACGGAATGGGATATCGCAATTCTGACTTCACCATCGTGTTCAGCGTTGGAAAATCTACAAACCGAGGTGTTACTCGGCAAAAAATGGAACAAAAAATTTGTTACCTACGTACCCAATACCTACTCTTCTGGTATTCAAAACATTTTTGATTCCCCCCTCCCCCTCCTTCCACCCCAAATTTTACTTTGCGTAAAACTACTCCTGTTTTAATTTTGTATGGTATCAAGTTGGGAAAACATTGGCCGAAAATTAATTTTCAGAAAATTTTAGGCGGAGGAGGAAGATGCCGAAAACTTCGAAAATTCGCTCTTATAGCCATGCTGCATGACTGTGGTTTTTTTTAAAATTATAAGAGGTTTTGCTGATATAAGTTTGTTAAAAATGGTTTATTTTGGATTATGTAATTCATTAATTAGATATGGTATAATAGCATGGGGAAGTGCTTGTAAAAGTGCTCTTCGCCCGTTACAAATTGTTCAAAATACCATATTACGTATAATTTTAAATAGATCTTCCAGGAGTAATACAGCTCTACTCTATAAAGATTTGGGTTTCCTGAGAATTTCTGATATTTTTAGGAAAGAATCTTGTGTGCAGGTTTTCAAGACAGGAATTGATCCCAATAATGTATCAAAGCTTGAGTCGACTCGAATAGCAGACAGGTCAAATATTAGGTTATCTAAAGTAAATATTGAAATTTTTAGGAGAAATTCTTATGTTGTGGCTCTCTATTTCTTTTATAATCATGGGATTGATGTTCGGCAGTTTAAAAATGTTAATCATTTTAAAAAATATATACTTGATCAAATAGTAAATGCTCAGGAATGATGTTAATTTCTTTTTTTGTATAGATAGTTTTTTTAATTTTTATTCTGGATTTTGATTGTATTTTGTCCGGCAGCTTGAAGAGTAGCGACTCCACAGGGGGATACAAATTCTTTGAATTTAGTCCTCTGTGGGCACAACTGTTCATTTCAAATTAGATTACTTCATTTTGTCTGTCTCTTTTATGTTTGTGCCAATAAATAAATAAATAAATAAATAAATAAATAAATAAATTGGTCGTCATTCGCGGACCCACAGATCTCGCTTCGGTGGTGTACCAAGTACCTTTCTTACCGCTGTGTATTAGTGGATCACTTTCGAGCCGCTGTGACCTTTGTTTATCCCTGCTTTCCTCCCGAATCGGTTCACATTGAATTTCGAATTTGTCGCGGTTGACGAAAGCGCACAAGGCGCGTTGTATCCAGTTGAATTATTCAATATAATTCCGACAAAACCATGAAACATTCATTGCGCCTTTTAGGTGAAAGTTTGGGGGTTTCTGTGAGCTAAAACTCCGAGAAATCGCCGGATCCACTGATGTAGTTTAATCGCGTGGCACTATTAGTCGGAATTGATTGATTGACTATTCAAACGCCTTTTGGCAATAGATAGCTCTGTTCTTATTTTAGGTTTGTGTGACTAAGTGGCGCCAGGTCTCGGACATGGTCTGTTATAAATAGCCCATGAGGTTATGTCCGGAACTTCGTTGACGGATTCATTTTAAAAACGCTGCAAAGTCCTTGTCACATGGGTTTATCATTCTATTGGACTTATCAACAGCAATTTTGGAAGTTCATTCATTGTTTCTTTCATGTGCAATAATTGAAATAGCTATTTCTGTAGGTCTCTACCGATTTTGGCCCTCAAGAACATGAATACCCCCCCCCCCCCCCTCACAAATTATCTTTGCTCATTGATAGTGCCATTAAATTGTCTTGATTCACCTGTTGTCACTGTTTATAGTGTTCTTATACAAATTGATGGTGATTTCAGAACATATCCAGGTTTTTGACTAATAAAAAATGAATTTTGGGAGCTGAACCTTCGTTACAACCTCAGTTCTAAAATAAATAAAAAAAATAAATAAAAAAAATAAATAAATAAAAAATAAATCAGTCAAATTTATATGAAAATACTTATTATTTTATCATCATTTCCGATTTAATTATGGAAAACAATGTCTGGTGTATAACTCGTTCAATTGAGTCGGCATTTTGGGTGGTGACGCGAGAGGCCCGTTTTTCTTCCAAAGTGAGGAAGGAGCTCCTGTTACCACAAGGAGACAACGATATCGTGACGTGGTAACATTATTATTCCCATTCGCCATATATTATCTGTGCATAAATATTATAACATCACTAGAATTACCTTTTTACAAAGGAATTTCCACTTTTGTATAAATAAATGTGGTTTAGATAAAGGATTCATATTCAGTCTTCCCGCCCTAAAAAACATAGAAAAAGTTACCTAAAAAGCTCATTTTACTAAAAGACCAAAAACCCTAATTTTACACCCATAACACCCCTGGGTATATTCCGATCGGCCTGCAGAGTTTCGGGACACAATTAGGGCCCAAATGGATCATGTGTGCGAAAGAACGAATATTTTAGACCGAAAATCAAGTAGACATACGTGGTAAGGCGTACGGCGGACGGACATTGAATTTTTGGATTCTACGCACCTTGAAACGTAAAAGAAAAATTTTTGATGGTGGGTGGGGGGGGGGGGGGGTGTTATAAAATAATTGTTTGCTGAGCGAATACATAGGGGTATTATTCACAGAATAATAAATCAAAACTGTGGCCTAGTACCCAACTACCATGGAAGTTCCAAAGATGAAGAACACGGATTGCGGAACTTATTCTGGGGTCATAACCCGCTGATTTTAACCCGTCTTTTGTACATGTGTGATGGTCAATCGCTCCCTGACAGATAATTTTGATTCTAGACATCAGTATTTGGTATCATCCTTCACAGTTTTGGAGACGAACATTCCGGTTTGGTACACACACTAGGTAGGTAAATTTCCATGTAAGAGAAGTTCGGAACAGGTGGGCTCACAAATAGACAATAGCAGCAGTCGGTTACAATATCTGATTGTATGCAATAACTGCAGA
The DNA here is from genome assembly GCA_954871275.1 of Leptopterna dolabrata. Taxonomy (NCBI): domain Eukaryota; kingdom Metazoa; phylum Arthropoda; class Insecta; order Hemiptera; family Miridae; genus Leptopterna; species Leptopterna dolabrata. Next base: position 3,285,942 of record OX940978.1, on the reverse strand, counting down.
AGACATGAGTTGTAGCATCGATTCTATCTGATCGTTACGTCGAATCGGTGACTCACAAAACGACGTCAGCGACGCCCACAATATCAAACCTTATCAAACTGTATTACCGTCAGAGTATTTCCGTCTTTGCCAGCCGTGACATTTAACTTGGAGTTTACGGTTAATATAATCTCGGGAACGTTGAAATCGATCAGGAGAAAGTGAGTTTGGCGTTACGGGTGAGGTAGGCCGTAAGGTTTGGTGTGTAGAGGGTCAGATAGCGTGGAAGCACAGCCTTCTTTTCCTGTTAGCGCCACCTCAACAATTTCTCTTCAGAACTTCATTATTTGTGTTTCTTTAGCCTTTTAGCTACGGGGTTGGGTACTAAGCTACGGAGGGTCTGCTGTCTACATAATATGTATAGAATAGTACATACATTATGTAGAAGGATTATCTGTACAGAGGGCTGTGGTCTGTAACAGAAGGGTGTTCTGTACAAAATAATAAACCGTTGTG
>OX940978.1:3132335-3285247 GCA_954871275.1 Leptopterna dolabrata | reverse complement strand
CCTGATGATGTGTGTTGCAGCTCCACCGGACGTACCTGCAAGAAGGAAAGGGAAGCGGAATTGGAGAGAGTAATAAACTGTTGATATAAAATTTAAATGTTACTTTATTCAACAGTTCAATTCAACATTCAATAGTTAGAGAAATTCAACCATAGTAAGGTATCGTCTTGGGGAAATAGACCAGACAGCAAGAACTCTTTTCCCCGTACTAGTGTCTAGATACACATTTTAAAAATTCAGCTCGTTCCAAATGTCCCTTTTTGTATGCAGTAATGTTCCCTATGAGTAATTTATTTTTTTGAAATTATGATTGTGGTATGCTTTTGGCTAGTCTACACCATTCATCACTAGACATGAATCCACTTGCATTTTTTTAGACACATTTATAAAGATGAAGATGTTTGGGTGGGAACTGGAGAAGTGGTTGTCGAGTTTTGAGTGGAAAGCATCGCAGTTATTGGTCGTCCTCTTCGAAGTGATCTCTCAAGCTGCCCAGTCTCGGGGGAAACGTCGCCTCTTCTCCAACTTGCGTGTCTACCAGATAGTAGAAACATTCATGTTTACATAGATACTTCATCTCATCACTAACCGGCGGAGATGTCAACACCCTTTTCAAACACTTTTCAAACCTTTTCACCTTTTCAAACATTTTCAAACACGGAGATGTCAAACACTTTTCTGCTTCCGACGGCAGATCAGCCCCGCCCCCCCCCCCCTTCAACACTCCTCTCTATAGTAAATATATGACGAAGAACACAATTTTTGATTGGTGTCAAGCGAGCTGTTTGCAGTTCTGAACTTGTTGGATGAATTAAACGTTTTTGGTTAATTTGAAAATCCTGTAACCCTTATCTGACTTATTGATTTGCAGGTTGTCACGATTGCGTTCTGTACGAGCAGTTCGAATGCGCTAAACGATCAAAATTCAGTCCAACACGGCGAAATGTCGTAGGCGTAGGAGGTGGACTAGTCGGGGATGAACTGTTATCAGTTTCGCGTTGAGTTGAGGAACCTGGTTACGTCACTTGTTATTCAGATGCGGGTCCTTCTCTAAAAATAGGGTTTGGTTCAACCTGCCTCCGACTCAAACCTTGACATCGCGTTCCGCTTTGCGCTGTCGTTCGTGTGGCGCTAGTGAGGTTTGCAGGTTGACCGCTGTCACTTTCGATACGATGACGCAGGAAGCCCGGGCGTTGCTCAGGATGTGGCTTTACTGGGGTGGTGATGTCGGGAGGTTGTAGAGGGCTACCCGTGGTAAATAGTTTCACATTATTATTGCCGTTTTCACAAATAATTATGGTGAAACAATGTGGTTGCAATTATGTAACATTATCGCTATTGCCATCATCCAAAGCCTATCCGATTCAATGAACCCCCCCCCCCCCCCCCCCATTTCAGCTTCCTTGGTGGTGCTTTGCCCCGCACAAAAAACCAGCACACACACATACTAGTGGCGCTGGATGGTTTCAGTAGATTTTGTGTCTTAATTCCGCTCAAAAAGCAAACAACGGACGCTATCATCGCAGCACTACAGGCAAATATTTTCTCCAAATTCGGATATCCCACTACAGTAGTGAGCGGCAACGCATCAGTGTTTAAATCAGCAAGTTTTTAAAAATTTCCAACTCACGCACGGGGTAAAAGAAACACACAACCACATTATGCGGCTCCCAATTCGGCAGAGTGGCTGAGCAAAACCCTAAAAACTTCGCGTACAGCATATCACGCTGATCAGCAAGTCAAGTGGGACTCTTAATCTCGAGTACATCCAATTAGGCCTGAACTCATTACAACATGCCACAACAGGCCACACACCTGCGAAATTGTTCCTAGGATTCGAGTTGAACACCCGCATAGGGCATCGACACCAACCACACCTCAACCCAACCAAAATACATACCACGACGCATGCGCCAACATAACACACGCAGTGGAAGCGTGCTTGCTACCAAGTGACAGAGTGTGACAGTGGGGGTGGACCCTCGAGAGTCCCCCTCCTAGACCAGCGATATTATCACCGGTTAAGAAGGGATATAATCGATTAGGCTTCCGCCAGGCGACCACGTGCTCCACCGGAAGAAAAAATAGCTCGAGAACAGCCACTGTCACTACTAAGTACATAATTATGTACCTATTTATGTTATAATGACCGCGGTAATATAAAATTTCCCAAATAAGTCAACTGTAATTTTAGCCCGTTATCCATCTTAGGTCCAATCGGCTCTACCATTTTTATTCAAATACGTCTTCAAACTCATTTTTATTCAAATATGTCTTCAAACTTCGCGAGGACAAGATCTGGGCTCTCTTCGGTACAATTTCCAGCAGTACTGATCTAAATGGGACTGGAGATGATGAAGCGGAACCCCTCCCATTTTGGTTTATTATTTTCAATAATGAACCATTGGAACCAAGCATGGGAAAGCATTTTTTAACCCCCACCCCCGCCCCTTCTCAAAATTTTATGGTTTTCGTTTCAAGGTCTGTCCGTCCGCCGAACACCGTACTTCGCACTTTCCTTAGTTACCATGAGCCAAAATAAATGAAATTTGGTGAATATTCAGAACGCCGTAGCTCGAAAACTTTCTGTGGAAGGGGTATGGTTTTTTTAAGGTTTTTAAATTGTTCTCGAACTAAAGAATTTTTGCATTGTACTTCCAGCCGTTCGTTTCTACCTAAAAGATTTGTCAACATGATCGTGAATGAAGCGGTATAAATCCGGCCCAGATATCATTGCTAGGGAGCCACCTGCTTATAATTACGGATGGCTGTATGAAGTCGAGTTGGTTTTTCCGTGATACTATTTCATTTGATGTTGCTGTTGGTACTTTAACTTGAACAAGGTTATGCTTCATTGAATTATTGAATCCCGCGCATTTTTATGAAACTGTAATTCCCGGGCCGGCTGCAATACTCGACTATTTAGGGTTTTCCTTCCCTTTTATTTAGGGTACGAGGGTAGGTATTGGCCTCAGAAAACAGTGATCTACGAAGAAGGGGCAAATTTACAGGTAATAGTAAACTTCTGTGTAATAATTTGCAGGGTTTTTTGGTTATTATTCTAGGAATAATACACCTAGGTATGCAATCGCTCAGCAAGAAATTTTTAGAACACCCCCTCAAACTTTGTTTTTTTACGTTTCAAGGTGCGTAGATACCAAAAATGCAATGTCCGTCCGCCATCCGCCGTATCACGCATAACTACTTCATTAGGTCTAAAAAAATTCGTTCTTCGCACAGTGCTCAATTTCGGCCCTAGTTGTGTCCCGATCGGAATATACCCAGGGGTGTTATGTGTGAAAAATGGGTATAAAAACGCTGCAAATCCCTGCACAACGGTTTATTATTTTGTATAGAATACCCTTCTGTTACAGATCACAGCTCTATGTATAGATAACCCGTTCTATATAATATAATATGTACTATTCTATGCATATTATGTAGATCGCAGACCCTCCGTAGGTTAGTACCTAACCCCGTACTCGTTACTAGGTACCTACCTAAATCACGAGTTAAATGTTGCTAAAATAATTCTGCCGATGACAAACAGTACCTAACAAAAAGAAACACACATAATGAAGTTCTGAAAAGAAATTGTTGATGAGGAGTGAAAAAAGTTGCAAAAGTACCTACCAACAAACTCCAGCCCCTTCTACGTAGATGGTATAATGAACCGTTGTGTAATAATTTACCGTTGAGTAATGATTTACCGTAGTAATAATTTACCCATCAATAATACTTCAACGTTTGTTCAAGTTTCACTACCTACCAACAAACTCCAAAAGAGCCATCATTTTTCAAATTAAATAATATCACAGAACAACCAACTCGACTTCATACTCCGCCAATATAATCAGGTGATCCCTACCAGTGATTGGCCGTATTCACAAATTCCTATTGTGGGCGCGTCTCTGGTTACGAGATTTGGTTTGAATTGTATACAATTTCATTCACACTGGAGTCGAAAATGCCTGTCGGTGCAAACTTCGGGGCCTTACTGTGAACGAACGGCTGGACGTACGATGCTCCGGATGGTCTTAAAAAACTCGCAAGTTCAAGAACTATTTAAAACCGTAAAAATATTTACGTAAAAAAATGGTATAGGCGTTTTGAAAATTTCAACCCCTATTTTGAACCCCTTAGAGATGACTCACAGTAACGTCGAGCTTCGAGGACCAACTAGACGCCGAACGGAACCTATAACCCGAATTTCATCAATTTTTTTTTCATGGTAACTAAGAAAAGTGGCCCGTACGGCGTACGGCGTACGGCGGACAGACAGAAATATTTTTATTGCAGTTTTGGATTCTACATACCTTGAAACGTAAACCATCAAATTTTGAGGGGGGGTAAGAATTTTTTTTTTCATGCTCGATTCCAATGGTTCATTATTGAAAATAATAAACCAAAAATGTATTTTTCGTGTGTTTTGTGTTTGAGTAGCATGAGCTTTTGAGGTATCGTTTTCCATGTTTATTAGGACGAGAAGACCAAATATGAAGTCGGTTTTGACCAAAGAGTGGAAAATTGAGGTTCTAACGAAGTTCCAGCCTTAAATGTACGTTCAATTTTGGTCTAAAATCGTCGTTCATACGCACACAGTTTGGGCCCTAGTTGTGATCCAAAGCTCGGCAGCCCGATCGGAATACACCCCATATGGGAGAGAAATTGGTATACAAATAGGGGTTTTCGAGGTTTTCTTGAGGTTTTAGTTAACATGAACTTGTGTGAGGCATCGTTTTCCATGTTTTTAGGGCGAGAAGACCGAATATGAAGTTGATTTTGACCAAAGTGTGAAGAATTGAGGTTATAACGAGGGGTTGATTTTGACCAAAGTGTGAAGAATTGAGGTTATAACGAGGGGTTGTTTTGGGACCAAAATTGGTGGAGACCATCTATAATAACTGTTTTCAATTATGGCGCATGAAATAAACAATGAATGAACAGCAACATTTCTGTAGGTTTGTCCAAATGTGTCCAGATGTGTCAAGGGACTTCGCAGCGTTTTTTATTCAATTTTCGGATTCTATGTAGGTACCTTGAAACGGAAGCCTTCAAATTTTGAGTTGCATGGGTGGTGGGGGGGGTTAAACTTTTCCCATGCTCGATTCCAAAGATTCGTTATTGATCATTTTGAAAATGATGAACCAAAAGGGACGTAAAACAGTGAAGAGCGTTGGGCGATGCGAGTGGGTTTAGGAATTGGTTTTGCGCTCTTACGTACAAGTCGGTATTTCTGCGCAGCATGGACGGGTGATCAGACTGTTGACGCATACTGGAGGATAGTGAGAACCGAAGCTTTGTGCAGCGTTACGATAGCTGTGTCGCTCGAAAATCCTCCAGTTCCTCTTCAGGAAACCGAGAGTGCGCACTGCCCTGCTCGCAAGCTCCTCGACGTAAATTTCACATTATTTTGTGTGAACCGCATTGCGAATGTAGTTCGTTACTGGCTCGTAGATGATACCCCAGTTGCTAGTTGCACCTGATATCCAAGGCACAGCCTTTTCATAAAGTTTTGTCTTGGATGTCGGTTAGGTGAATTGAACAAGTCTAAAAAGTGTTTTGTTTTTTCTGTTCCAGCGATGACCCGGGAATCCCCGGTGGCTAGCCCCGCCCTGGCCAGGAGAAACGACATAAATGGTCACGAAGCTGCCTTCCACGAACAGTTCCTCCAGGTACGGTGACCCCCGAAATTAGCTTAGTGCGATCTTGTTGACTATGAGTGTTCATCTGTAACCTCTTCCTTCATATCTTGAAATAACAACATAATTCGGTCGAAACGAGGAACAACGCTGCAAATTATTACACAAAGGTTTATTATTTGCTTGTATAGGTACATGCCCCTTCTATGTAGATCACTGTTTTCTGTGGTCAATACCTACACTCGTGCTCCCCCCTGGAAAGCCCTAAATCGAATACTGGATAAAAATACTGGGCATAAAAATACGCGGGATTCAATCATTTAATCATTAATTGATTATTCATGAAGCATCACGTTTTTTCAAGTTAAAAAAGTACGATGTCAACAAAATCTAAAGCAGCCATCATTCGTCTAATGATATAATACCACTGAACAACCAACTCGACTTCATACAGCCATCCTTGATTATAATCAGGTGCTCCCTAGCAATGATATCCGGGCCGGATTTGTGCCGTTTGATTCACGATCATGTTGACGTAGCTTTTCGGTGCAAACGAACGGCTGGTCGTACAATGCTCCGGGTGGTCTCAAAAATGCTTTAGTTCGAGATCAATTAAAAAACGCTGCAAAGTCCTTGTCACTTGGGTTAATTATTCTACTGTACATACCTACTGAACATTGAACATTGATAGTACCATTTAATTGCCTTGATTCACCTGCTGATACTACTTCTAGTGTCATTATACAAATTTATGGTGATTTCAGACAATTTCCCAGGGTTTTGACAATTAAAAAATGAATTTTGGGAGGCGAACCTTCGTTACAACCTCAATTCTTCACTTTTTGGTCAAGATCAACTTCATATTCGGTCTTCTCGCCCTAAAATAACATGGAAAAAACTGCATCACAAGTTCGTGTCCACTAAAACCTCGAAACCCCCTATTTTTACACCCATTTTTCTCCCATAACGCCCCTGGGCGTATTCCGATCGGGCTGCCGAGCTTTGGAGCACAACTAGGACCAAAATGCGTTCCCAAATGGTGGGGACCCAAACTGTGTACGGAAGAACGACGATTTTATACCATAATTTAACGTAAATTTAAGGCTGAAACATCGTTAGAACCTCATATTTCCTTCGTAATTAAGACAATGATTCCAAGGTCTCATCTCGATTTTCATCGACTGGAGGTGTTTTCCTCAGAATCTAGGATTATAATAAATGATTTGAGGCGTTTATGGTGCCATACTGGAGTCGTTTTACCTTTGGCTTGAGTGAGATGAGGCGTTTTTCCTTTTAACACCACAATTTGCCAGTTTTTCGGGTGAAAATTTCGGTGCTTTCCTATTTCAAATTTCAATTTTTGACTTCACCAATGGAAAGAGCATTTCAAAATGGGGGGGGGGGGGTTACGTGAAATCCCCATTTTCGGAAATTTTTGAGATGAGGCGTTCTTCCTTTTGACGGCAGTATAATACTACTACAGATTTGTTAGGACGTCATAACTAGACGTCGTGTCGTATTTCCCGACGTCGCACCGACGTAGGTATCTGTGGTAGTTGGGTGAGGTCGAGTAGATGGGTATGTGATCGGCAGTTATTGCATGGTTTTACTTTCGATGTAAAACTCATCGTTGAAGGAAATGTTTAAGATTATCGTTCTATTTGTACGTCTGTTTTGCTCATATTTTCCCCTCCTCCTCCTCCTCCTCCCATCATGTGTCTTCTCCCGCCGCCTTCTTTTTAAAAAAATGACTAAAGATCCGAAACCGTCACCGTCCAATCTCGCAGTCTCTTAATTGATCTGGCTCGCTCCCAACAGGTTTAAAGATCGCCCTCGTTTAACATCCTCATGTCAAAAAAAAAAATCCTCCCTAGCACCGTAGAATGCAGTCCGTGAGAGAAATATGAAAGTTGTTTTGCCAAGTCCGTTCCCTGAGCTGTTCTCCCGTCAGCGTTGTTATCCTGCCATTTCGTCCCGGCCGTACTTTCGGAATCAGATGCAATGATACAGGGAGGCGCGTAAAGAGGGGACGTTTTAAAATCAAAATCGCAAGGATTAAACCTTTTTTTATTAAAAAAATTAGTGTAAAATATTCATAAAATACATGGAAAACGATACCTCACAAGCTTATGTTCAGTAAAACCTCAAAACCCCCTATTTTTACACACATTTTCTCCCATAATACCCCTGGGTGTATGCCGTTCCGGCTGCCGAGCTTCGGAGCACAACTAGGCCCCAAATGTGTTTCCAAATGGGGACCCAAATTGTGTGTGGAAAAACTACGATTTTAGACCAAAATTTAACGTAGGTATATTCAAGGCTGAAACTTCGTTAGAACCTCAATTTCCCACTCTTTCGTCCAAATCGACTTCATATTAGGTCTTCTCGTTCAGAAAACATGGGTAACGATACTTCAAAAGCTCATGTTACTAACTTGTTACTAAAACACAAAAAATACCAATTTGTATACCCATTTTCACTCATAACACCCCTGGGATATTCCGATCGGGCTGCAGAGTTTCGGGACACAACTAGGGCCCGAATGAGCCTGTTTGCGAAAGAACGAATTTTTTAGACCGAAAATGAAGCCGGTATGCATGATACGGCGGACGGACATTGCATTTTCTGAATCTACGCACCTTGATACGTAAAAGAAAAAATTTTGAGGGGGTGCTACAAAAATTGTTTGCTGAGCAATTATATAGGTGTATTATTCACAGAATAATAAGCCAAAACTAAATTTTTATGATCTGAAAATTGAGTCTGTCAAGTGTCCTCCATTTCTGGCCACACGCTCCTCCATTCCTGGTGATCACATTTCGGGCCTCCCATTCCAGTAGGTCGGTAGGGATTGCACTAATTTCCTCACCTATCCTCGCCTTCAGATCGTCAATTGCGTGTATTCTGTGGGAGAAAACCTTAGCTTCGAGGTAACCCCTACGAGAAAAAATCACTAACAGTCAAATCGGTTGATCTTGGTTTCCGAATATTATCAAAATGCAGTCCCGCGATGAACGTTTTGAATCTACCAAAATCAATATTAGCCGGGTTCCGAAGTTGGATAATATGTTTTCTTTGGTTGAGAGAGCTTAAAGACCGATTTCTGTCTTATCTTCTTCTGGAACCCTACCTCATGTAAGTGAATTTTGAATGATTTGATGGAGAAGAATAATGAGACAATAATTCATTTGCAACATTTTGCTGTATTACTACTTGATCGTATGTCATGCTTTCGCACTCTGTTGTACTGCCAGGGGCATTCATTTGTCTTGGAACTTGTATGAATCAGTAATTTTAATAAATGTCGTCCCTTATGCTTTATTTCACGTTCCGACAGCCCTAACTAACCCTGCACCCTCGGCCTTCCTCTTCATGCATCCATCCCACCAGCGTGCGGAAGGAATTATGCATAATTTGTCTAACGATGAAATTAAAATATGTTAAGGTGAACTCCTCCATCAAGATGGAGCTGCCGAAAAACAACGCTAGTGGTCGTACATTGATCACCCTCAGCAGGCAGCGAGATCTGGTGAGAAAAATATTAACTGGAGAGTCGATCACTGACCGACTGATTCAGTATTGATAAATTGTTATGCTTGTTTTGCGGGGGGAAAATGGTTCCTGGTGATTGGGTGGCCAGTGTTTCTAAGGTGAAGGTTTGCTAGAGTCCCATGTTGAATTTCACTGTGCCTTCTTGATTATTTTTGTATTTGTTGAATTTTCTGCTGTCACCCCTGCAGCAGAAAATTCAACATCGCTTTTTTTTTAATTTGAAGAATCATTTTCTTATCTGATATCGCCCTTACCCACCCACATCCATGCTACATTGTGCTCTGCCATGCTCAGTAAATTCTAGAATCATTGGTTGTGATTCCTTTTCAACATGATTCCTTCTACATGCTTTACAACCCATCACATAATCCACTGTCTAAACTCCCTAACACGCTTATAATCATAGCCAGTTCTTCATTAATTACCATTTTGCCCCACGCTGACTCACAGCTGGTCAGTACCGTAATTCATTGAAGTTTTTCCATTTCTACAGTTGAAGAAGCGTCAAGAAATCCAACAGCAGATCCTTTTACAGCATTTTCAAGCTGAGCAGCAAAGGCTCGCCAAAGAACATGAAGCGCAAATGAGAGCCCATTTGCAGGTAAGCAGTTGAATGTACAGCTAGATTGAATGAATATTATAGAACAAGAGGGGGGGGGGGGGGGGGGCTAGGGAGGAACTGAGCTGTTGTTAGGAGAAAGCCATTTGTAATTACGTGTAGGTGTTATCATTAAACACGCATGACCTCCTGCCAATTTTAAGCATCTCTCCTTCCCTCGGTAGGTATATAAACGAAGACCAATCTGCATTGATCTTAGGATTGGGTTAAGTTAAAAAAAAATAATAAGAAGTTCCAGTCATGCAGTATGACTATCAGAGCGAATTATCAAAGAAATAGTCGTGTTATTGTGTAAAAAGATGATATAGCCAGAAACAATTTTTCATAAAAATATATCTTTTTTTCGTGATTTTCCACGTTTTTACCGATTTTTGACCTTTATAAAGTCAAATTTGACCCCTCTTTTTCGAGAAAAATATTTTTGTCATCGAAATAGTCCCTCCGTCGTGAATCACCATCCCACATAACGTCAGGTGAATCAATACAGATTTTATCCCTTAATACCAATTTTTGACGTCCACAAATCCAAATTTCCTCCTATTCTTTATGAAAAACAACTGAAATGGTATTTTCCTTTCTTTACTCACCCATACATACCACTTTCAGTGATTTTATATCAATCTTTCGCGATTTTTTCCGTTTTTGCAGATTTTGACCTCTAAAAACTCAAATGTATGCATAGAATTTTTGAAGATTGCTCGTCTTCGAACTCATCCTTTCGTTTGGCAATACGAACATTTTGGCGAAATTTGGAATTTTTTTCATGAACCCACCCAAGGTTCTGAACATTGTGGACCCATTGCAAGTTTCTTTGAAAATTCGCTAAAATGGTAATCAACCAAAGGAAGGTAATAAAATAAAGCCAGATAAGTCGCAACAATTTCGAAGAAAGAGCCACATTTAATAGAAGTGATTGAAATTAAAAGTGGGGTACCATGACAAATGTCATGTACTGCAGGTCGGATATCGTCTGGAGTGACACAAACAAATATATATATTTATGTATAAACGTATGTATATAAATATTTGCTAGGGATGAATTCAGGATGCTCTGAAACGGATTCGCCTATTAAAAACATTTCAAAAATACCTACATGTTCTGAAAATGTTTTTGGACCCATCGTAGTAGCTGCATTCTCTCTGTAAATTCGCTATAAACCTCTGACCAAGCAGAATCGCCTTTGTTATTCTTGAGTTTCACCTCAAATGATTCAGTACGGTCGTTACACAGAAATTTGAGTTATTAGATAAATAGGGTCGGTACGTTTAAATTAGAATGATACCCCCACAGTGTATCCATTATCTACTAATTTCCTGGTTCGTGAAAGCATGACCAGAGCGTACTTCACTTGCTACGGAATTGCTGTGGGACTTACCAGGGCCACTCCATAATATCACCGAGGTCTTGAGACGTGTTTTTTCAGCAGTGATTATGAGTGGTCGACAGTAATTTGAAATCTTCCACAGGTAGGAAACGGTTCCGCGACTTCTGGTTATTTGGACCAGGGGCGTTGCGTCCATAAGGCCACTTGGGCCACTGCCCCGGCACCCAAAAACACAAGGAGTAAAAAAAAACCAGTCATGCAGCATGACTTAATGAGCGAATTTTCAAAGAAATATTCGAATTAATGGCTATGGTTTTGAATAAAGGAAAACTTCGGTCTAAAATTTGGTTTTCTATGTATATTCTCTTCGTATTTATTTTAATTTGTACGTTTTGTCCATCCTGATTCTACCGTTTTGGGTTTTGGGTAGGTTTTGCGCACTTTAAATGCTCTAATTTAAGAACGGATTTAGATATCTAAAATCCGATTTCACCATCGTGTTCAGCGTGCAAAAACCTTTAAAATGAGGGGTCACTTGTTAGAAAATAACATTTTGGGGATTTTTGGGTAATTTTTGCGCACTTTAAATGCTCTAATTTGAGAACGGATCAAGATATCTAAAATCCGATTCCACCATCGTGTTCAGCGTGCAAAAACCTTTAAAATGAGGGGTCACTTGTTGGAAAATAACATTTTGGGGATTTTTGGGTAATTTTTGCGCACTTTAAATGCGCCAAAACCCTCCTTAGAGTAGGCCAATTTCGCCCATCTTCGAACTTAGCCTTTCGATTGCCAAGATAGATTTTTTGTGCAAATTTGAGCTGTTTATCTCAATTCTATCGAGAGTTATCGTCTGGAGTGACACATATATATATATATACATATAAAAAAGTGTTAAATTTCAGGAATCGTTTTAGAATGGTCTGAAACGGATTTCTATGAAGAAAATTTCCAAAAATTTATATTATTTAAATTTCGAAGCCATTGCAATAGCTTCATTTTCTTTGAAAATTCGCTAACAACTTCTACCATGTGTTCAGTTGGCATTTGAATTTCCCTCCGTACTCTGTACCTAGTATTTTTCACAAATTTCAACAGCGACTCGACAGAGTTCTGTGGCTGTGGATATTCAATGTGTGGTTCCGTCATGTTGGCTCCCTGTAGCACCCCCCTGAGCATGTTATCGGAATGTAGCGACAGTAATCGATGTCGTGCAATCGAAATCGAAACCTGGCTCCTGAAACCGGCAGGTCCTGGGAAACAGGAGCAGGTCGCCACGGAAACCGAGAAAAGTGGCCCGTCCCCGCAAGCTCAGTCGAGTAAAAATGTTGTTTGCCACGCCCACTTTGATCACACTGCCCCAGAATCTGATTTCCACACCAAAATCGTTCATTTCACAATCGATTCGATCCCTTCCATTCAATTTGTCTTCTCGATACGAGATGCTTCTATGATTTGTTTTTCTCTGAATCTCATTCGCTTTCTCTGTCAGTTTTCAATTGTTTTACGTCAAATTTTGCGCGTTTTGCGTTCGGTCCGGTTCCCATGACAGATTTGTATTTGTGGTACCTACGTGCGTTTTGTCCTGTTTGCTGTTTGTGGATTGATCGGCGTCAACACACAGATAACTATCTACATCTAGTCAGTAGCTTCTCCATTCAAGTAGGTACTAGCTGACGGGTCATTGTTTGTTGTATTTTAGTTTACTATGTTTTTGTAACACATGAATTCGGTGGTTAATTTGCAGTAGAAATTGTCGACGTTTTCGTACGGTGATAGTGTTGATTAAAAGAGATAAGCTTTGCTGAATATCACTGCTATCAGTAAATAAGGGAATATCAGTAATATCAGTAAATAAGGGAAGGGTGTTGTTGCCTTGGGGTATTTTGTAGACAAATTTCTTGTTTTTGTGTTCTTGTCTGGTACCCCACCGTTTTCAGACCCCACGCACCGCTACTGACCCGTACCAACTGCTTACGTTTCTGCCACTGAAGAAAGAGATGAAGTAGGTAGTGTGGAGCTGAGTTTGTACCCACTAGAAACATTGCGTTTATTATTTTATTATAGTCGTAACGTTTAATGATGGTAAAATTATAGCTGATGAAAGTTTATGAATGAATGGCTTGAAGAGTAATTGTGTCTGTGGTGGTGTAGATCTTTACTCATTTCCACGTTTTCTAACTCAGGATCATCTGTTGCGCATCGCCAGAGGTTGTGGGTTCGACTCCCACTTCGGGATCTGGTTTTTTGTTGAATTTATACATTTAGGAACAGATGCATTTAGGACGTGCCGCTGTTGTCTGTAAGGAACGGTTATATGGATGCCAGGGATGCTGAATTTCGAAAATATTGTTCGAGGAGTGGAGCTCAAGTTTGGACAACAGTACACCGATAGAATTCCTCTCTCACAAACTCCCACCACATGCCGTGACCAACTCTAGCTGTTTACAAAGTATTTTTAGGGGGTTTGAGCCGACATGCAGCCAAGGTCGCCATCCACAACCTTTTGGCCGGAGTTCCCGATCATTTCGCCGTTGGGCACCTCCCAGAAATCTCTTTTCATTTTTCCACCCGTTTATCAACGAATGTACCATTCCGTAATTCTCTCTTATCCTAGGAACCTTTGAGTGAAAATTGAAATCCCTTCCTGCCAAATACAAGCGAAACATTTCTCGATAACGTGGGATATATCTGACGAGTCACCCACCATCTCGGAATCCGCATTCCGTGGTTCATCATAATTATTTTAGCGTAGTGAGGAAAGGAATAGAGCAGCTGATTGTTTAATAATTTACCGTTGTGTGATAATTTACCCAATAATACTTCAACGTTTGTTCAAGTTGCAAAAGTACATATCAGCAAAATCCAAAATAACCATAATTTTTCAAATGAAATAATATCGCTGATCAACCATCTCGAATTCATACAGCCATCCGTGATTATAATCAGGCGATCCCTAGCGATGATATCTGGGCCGGATTTATACCGTTTCATTCACGATCATGTTGACGAGTCTTTTCGGTGCACACGAACAGCTGGTCGTACAGTGCTCCGGGTGGTTTTAAAAAATTCTTTAGTTGGAGATCAATTCAAAAACGTTAAAAAACCATACCCTCCTATTTTTCGAGCTACGGCTTTCTGAAAATTTCAACCCCTATTTTGAACCCCTTAGTGATGACTGACAATAACGCCGAGCTTCGCGGCCAACTAGACCCCAAACGGGACCTACAAACCAAATTTCATTAATTTTGGTTCAAGGTAACTAAGAAAAGTCGACGTGCGGTAGAGGACAGAAATTTTCTTATTACATTTTCGGATTCTACGTACCTTGAAACGGAAACCATCTAATTTTGATGGTGGGGGGGGGGGGGTCGATTTTTTTATTTTTTTTTCAATGCTCGATTCCGTAGGTTCATTATTGAAAGTAATAAACCAAAATTAACTATGCATGTCTCGCGCGAAAGCGAAATAGGTACGGTCTCATCTCAATCCCTATTTTCAAAAAATTTGAAAATAAACGAAGCACCAATTGTTGCCCCGTTGTTGGGGCCCATCGTTGGTCCTACCAGCGTGTTATTGTAATAGTCGTGGCTGTTTTTTGTTGGACATAACAGAAAAATAACTGGACAACTATGACAAGATTGGTAGGAGTTATTTTTTCATTCATCAAGTTCCACGTTAGGACCAGAAATAGAGGGGCGGATGAGACGCCAACGAATTGAGCGTCACAGCTTTTCATTCACCTTCCCACTCAGGTAGACGTACATATTATTCTGTCCGCCAACTCAGTGAGCCGAGTTCACTTGCCAAAATCATCTTCTAATCGCAAAGACCAAGAAAAAAGAGAAACTGCTGGTTTTTGAATGAACCGGGGAGGCAAGTGATGACTGAGATAGTTGTGTCAGACGAATAAATCGTTCCCCGCAAATGAAAAAAGGTTTAGAATCAGAACCTACGCCTTTTTAAATGCCCTTCCTTCAAGCGCGTGAACCCTGATTTCTCTGATCCATTGAACTTGCCATAGGCGTGCATTTTGTTCCAAATCGACGTTTTCTCAAGCTGTAGGCTTTTCGTGGTCGAACGGTGTCGTGAGTTGAAATTTTAACAGGAGCTTGTTTTTCTTTCTCGATTTTCGTGTGTAAAATTCATCTTGAAACGTAGACGAATAAAATTTGATGGGAATGGTTCGAAAGGATAAGGCATTATCAAAATGGTATTGAAGACTTCAGTTTTTATTAATTGTCTGGAAAATACGTATGTCGTGATTCCCTCTTAGAATCCTCTCCTGTAATATTGTGTGATTTTACCAAATAAACGTGGAGAACGTCGAGCTGGTAAACAACCCGGGGTTTCTCCAACCGCCATCCGCCTCAACCGGCCGTTAAGAGCCGATTTTGGACCGGGGACGGGTGGAAAAGTCCCTATAAAAACAGTCTTTCTGGCCCAGCTCTTCATTCGACGACTCGACCCCTGACTTGCGACTTCTCTCGCGAACCTCTCTCTCGCTCGAATCCCCCTCTCTCGACCCCTTCTCTCTCTCCCTCTCTTACCCTTCCTCATGCCTGCTGTTGGTGAAAACCGCGGGGCGTATCCCTTCCTGGTATCTGCTGTAGGTGAAAACCTCGGGATACGTTCCTCATCTCTAACACCTGCTGTAGGTGAAAACCGCGGGGTTTTAGCCTTCATCTTTCCAGTGTCTGCTGTAGGTGAAAACCGCGGGACACTTTCCTTTGCCGTAACACCTGCTGTTGGTGAAAACCATGGGGTGTTAGTCTCCATCTTCCCTGCGTCTGCTGTAGGTGAAAATCGGGGGACACATCCTTCTCAATATTATTACCTGCTGTAGGTGAAAACCGCGGGGTACTAGCCACCATTCCAACTAACTCCTGCTGTTGGTGAAAATCGTGGGGAGTTAGTCAAAAAACTCCGTAGGAGCGCATCCTACCACATCGATTCTCTCACTCCTCATCTCCATCTTTCTTCCGCTCCTATCCGAATATCGTGATTCACTCACGACTTCCTGGTGACCCCACCCGCTCACCGCTACCTAAATTGATGAAAATTCGAAGATCTGGTCGATTTATCCCACTGACGAAATTCCTAATGAAATCCCTATGAAAATGGAATAGCCTCGCATGACAATATCAACGTCAAGATGAAGGTAGAATTGTGGGGTCCTCATAGAACATACCTACTCATCCCAATCGTCTCACTGTCTTATACTAAAACGATTTTAAGGTTATTCTATATATTAGCAGTCGAGGAGCACGGGCAAAAGGTTTTTTTTTTTTTGGAAAGCAGAAGCGTCTAATTGATTTTAGAATGAACATAATGTTAGGTCGATTTCTGTTCCCAAAAAATCTCTTTAGGGCGCAGAAGGCAGTTGTCGTAATACTCGCTCTTCTCCCTTCCCCCCTTATAAGAAAATTGAATGTTAGAAACTTTTGTTGCACGAAATGTGTGTACTTTCACGTTGTCAAAGGATTTTTGTTGAGTTGTAGGGTGTGAATGGGCGTTTTTGACGTTTTCGTAGAAGGGCCAAAAAATGGCTGTTCTCAGCGAGCTCTAGCGCCAAGACCGCTCGTCAGAAAATCATATTAGTGTATTTTGTAGGAAATTGTTTCTAATTTCATATAGATTGGTCATCTTGGTTCTTAATATAGTTTTCAAGATGTAAGCGAAAAACTGAAGAAACTGCGCAAATTTTGAGGTTTTTTTTTTCATTTTTCGTTGTGAAGCCGACCTCCTACACTGCAGCAAATTTGAAATTCAGATTCAACACCCAAAAAAAAACCATGTAGAACCACTGAGAAAAACTACCACAACTTTGTTACGAAAACGGCAGTTTCGAACACCGATTGACTGGGCTAAAGGCTCTTATTGAACATAGTAATGTCTGCACTCACACGTTTAGATATAACCAATTCAGACCTCTACTGGTTCGTTAGTTGACGGCTCCCATAACTCGTTAGTGAAGACCTAGTGACCGATCTATTTTTACTCTGTCCAACTCGTTTATTGATCCTTCGTCAAATTAAATGAACATCCAGAACGACGAAACTGGACGTTTCATAATCCGCGTTTCATCCTGTATTGCTGAACTTGGCAATTCAAGTATTTTTAATTACCTTACCCGCCGTTAAAACCTCAAAAAATTGGAATACATTAACATTCTTTGTTCGAGCTTTCAATTAAAATTGACGTGAGTTGCCCTAATTGATACTTCATTAGTACCGGTAATTGGCTAATTTTAGCTTCATTTAATAGGGATGACATAGCGGTTGAAAAGGTGGGGAGATAGGGAGTTTTTCGGCGCAGCGGGAGAGTTTGGAGGGTTCTATTTTCGTACCATTTTATTGGTGGCTCCAATGAATGAGTCGCTTCCTTTTCATTCCATCTCGTTTAGACGGTCCCTGCTATAGATAATTATTCGGACCCAGAGGTTTTGCAGTTAGTCTTTGGCTGTCTGCCGTCCCTTCCAGCCGCGGCTTTTATCGTTCCGCATCCGGATCGTCTGGTCGGTCGTCGTGTCGACCCGCATGACAGTGTTTCCAGATTTCCAGCAGGTGAGGCGCTCGTTGTCTGTGTATCTACTCGTATATATACGTTATTTGACAGGTTAACGATTTAGTTTAACATGTTTGGTGGTTAGCGTCCGGTCGGTCAACTTCGTCCACCTATATGAAATTGTTTCTTGATTTCCGGTTCGTTAGTTACTTGTCTCACATCTACCAGTACAGGGAAAGACAAGGAGTTCAGGAGCAGTTGTTTTGGCGCTTGGCCAATCGTCGTGGTCTACTTACACTCAAACGTTTTGGATTTCCAGCTCGCTAGGCACTTGATCTATGTCGTCTGTCTTGCAGATCTACCACTGAAAAGCAAGGAGTTCAGGGTTCAATGTTTTGGCGCCTGGTCATTCGTCTTGTTTTACTTACAAGTCAAACTTTTTGGATTTCCAGCTCGCTGGACACTTGATCTGTGTCGTCTACCTCCCAGATCTACCACTGAAAAGCAAGGAGTTCAGGGTTCAATGTTTTGGCGCTTGGTCAATCGTCTTGTTTTACTTACAAGTCAAACTTTTTGGATTTCCAGCTCGCTGGACACTTGATCTGTGTCGTCTACCTCCCAGATCTACCACTGAAAAGCAAGGAGTTCAGGGATCAATGTTTTGGCGCTTGGTCAATCGTCTTGTTTTACTTACAAGTCAAACTTTTTGGATTTCCAGCTCGCTGGACACTTGATCTGTGTCGTCTACCTCCCAGATCTACCACTGAAAAGCAAGGAGTTCAGGGATCAATGTTTTGGCGCCTGGTCAATCGTCTTGTTTTACTTACAAGTCAAACTTTCTGGATTTGCAGCTCGCTAAGCACTTGATCTATGTCGTCTACCTCGCAGATCTACCACTGAAAAGGAAGGAGTTCAGGGATCAATGTTTTGGCGCTTGGTCAATCGTCTTGTTTTACTTACAAGTCAAACTTTCTGGATTTGCAGCTCGCTAAGCACTTGATCTGTGTCGTCTACCTCGCAGATCTACCACTGAAAAGCAAGGAGTTCAGGGATCAATGTTTTGGCGCTTGGTCAATCGTCTTGTTTTACTTACAAGTCAAACTTTTTGGATTTCCAGCTCGCTGGACACTTGATCTGTGTCGTCTACCTCCCAGATCTACCACTGAAAAGCAAGGAGTTCAGGGATCAATGTTTTGGCGCTTGGTCAATCGTCTTGTTTTACTTACAAGTCAAACTTTTTGGATTTCCAGCTCGCTGGACACTTGATCTGTGTCGTCTACCTCGCAGATCTACCACTGAAAAGCAAGGAGTTCAGGGATCAATGTTTTGGCGCTTGGTCAATCGTCTTGTTTTACTTACAAGTCAAACTTTTTGGATTTCCAGCTCGCTGGACACTTGATCTGTGTCGTCTACCTCGCAGATCTACCACTGAAAAGCAAGGAGTTCAGGGATCAATGTTTTGGCGCCTGGTCAATCGTCTTGTTTTACTTACAAGTCAAACTTTCTGGATTTGCAGCTCGCTAAGCACTTGATCTATGTCGTCTACCTCGCAGATCTACCACTCAGGGTTCAATGTTTTGGCGCCTGGCCAATCCACCTTACTTTCTGGATTTGCAGCTCGCTAAGCATTTGATCTATGTCGTCTACCTCGCAGATCTGCCACTGTAAAGCAAGGAGTTCAGGGTTCAATGTTTTGGGGCCTGGTCAATCGTCTTGTTTTACTTACAAGTCAAACTTTTTGGATTTCCAGCTCGCTAGGCACTTGATCTGTGTCGTCTATTTCACAGATCTAGAAGGTACATAGTTAATTATTATCTGATGGTAATATCCCACGTCAACCAGGTTTAAGGAATTCACAGTAGCAGTCGCTTTTCGATTACGGTGTCATATCACTTCATCACAATTTTTCAGGGACTCCGGCAGGTATGAGTGCATTGGTGCATATTTCTCTTGGAAACTACCACTGTCATACCTACTGATCGGGTCCTCAGATTTAAATGACAATGTCATAAATATGATCTATGATTTATGACCCATGCCCAGGTCGTCTAGTGGGCAGTCGTGGTCAACTTATTTTCTGAATTTTCAATTATTTTCTTCTACTATCATTTTGTTCCTAAAATTGTGGAGAAAAAATTCTACTTTCAATCATAAATCTCATAGGTTTTATTCTATTTTCAGTCACTAATACATGAAAACTTCTTCTACTGGTCTCGTTAGCTAACATTTTGAGGGCATTGGTGGACGTTCTTCATGTAGTCACGTACAAACTCCATCGTAAATGGAGAAATTTATAGAATCCGTGCATGTTGAAATCCTAACAGTTCACAGTTTGTTGTTCATTGCCCAAACCTCGATGGAAATTGAGGCCTGGGTCATTATCGCTAATACCCATTTAATTCTGTCTGTTAGAGACTATTAGGTGGGTCTGTGTGGTGGTTTATTAGAGCCTGTGTGGTCTAAGTGGTTTACTAGATATTTAAATTCCGATCAATAATACTAAGTATATTTAATAGAGCTGCTATTCTATGCATTTACTTTAATATTTATTCAAGCAGGAGATGTGGGAGAAGAAGAAGGCGGCTGAAGAGCAGGAGCGGGAGCGGGAGGCGAGGGAGAAAGAGCGACTTGAGAGTCTCAAAAAGAAAGGCAAACACGAAGAAAGCGCCGTCGCTTCTGAAGAAGTCAAACAAAGACTACAGGTAACAGAAATACTCTTCCTAATTGTGTTGGATAGTTACGCATACGCATGACGTAACACAATTTATTAGGCCCTAAATTCCTAGACAGGTACATTTACCAAGTGTAATCAGACGTAAGTATATTGATAATTGGATAATTACACAAAATCACTTTGTACACAATTTATTAGGCCATACATTTGTGCGTTGATGTGAAGACAGCGGACAACTAGCCCAAGAAACTTCTACCAATATTGTTTCATCTAATGATTAAAAACTAGATTTCCGCTCTTTTTGTCCGTCGGTTTGAACGAGGAAAAAAACTCCTCTCTCAGCACAAAAATAATTTTCTGGTCGTAGAATACCAGCAGAATGATTTTACGTAGGCAACCACAAAAATGGTTTATTTTAAATATCGATTTACCTCATTTTAGTTTCTTCTGTTCTTCTATGATTTTCAACCTCGAAAAGTCAAATTTTACACACAGAATGCTCAATAACTGAATAATACCTCATGAAAAACGCTGCAAAGTCCTTGTTACATGGGTTTATTATTCTGATGGACATACCTACAAAAATGTTGGCTGTTCATTTATTGTTTCATTCACGTGCAATAATTGAAATAGCTATTTTTGATGGTGTCCACAAATTTTGGCCCCTAAAACACGAATTAGGTATATATTAAATACAATTATCTGTGGTCATTGGTAGTGCCTCTTAATTGTCATGATTCACCTGTTGGCACTTTCTAGTGTTATTATACAAATTGATGGTGATTTCTGACAATTTCACAGGTTTTTGAGTCATAAAAAATCGATTTTGGGAGCAGAACCATTGCTAGAACCTCAGTTTTCCACATTGGTCAAAATTGACTTCATATTCGGTCTTCTTGTCCCAAAAAACATGGAAAACGATACCGCAAAAGCTCATGTTACTAACATAGAACTACCTATTTTTATACCCATGTTCACTCATAACACCCCTGGGTATATTCCGATCGGGCTGCAAACTTTCGGGACAACTAGGGCCCAAATGGAGCTTGTGTGCGAAAGAGCGAAATTTTTAGACCGAAAATGAAGCCGGTATACGTGATACGGCGGACGGACATAGCATTTTGGTTTGTTATTCTGTGAATAAATACCCCTATGTAATCGCTCAGCAAAAAATTTTTATAACACCCCCTCAGAATTTTTCTTTTACGTTTCAAGGTGCGTAGGTGCGTTTCAAGGTGTTCCAAAAATGCAATGTCCGTCCGCCGTATCACGTATACCGGCTTCATTTTGGGTCTAAAAAATTCTCTCTTTCGCACAAAAGCTCCATTTGTGCCCTAGTTGTGTCCCAAAACTTTGCAGCCCGATCGGAATATTCCCAGGGGTGTTATGAGTGAAAATGGTTATAAAAATTGGTACTTTTTGTGTTTTAGTAACATGTTAGTAGAATGAGTGTTTGGGCTATCGTTTTCCATGTTTTTTTGTGCAAGAAGCCCGAATATGAAGTCAATTTTGACCAGAGTGGAAAATCGAGGTTCTACCAAAGGTTCAGCTCCCAAAATTGATTTTTTTATGAGTCCAAACCCTGGGAAATTATCTGAACTCACCATCATTTGTATAATTACAGTACAAAAAGTGTCAACACGTGTATCAAGACGATTAAATGGCACTACCAATGATCAAAGATAAGTTGAAAAAAAGGAGCGTACCTAATTCGTGTTTTGGAGGCCAAAATTGATGGAACCATCAGAAATAGTTATTTCAATTTTTTCACATGAAAGAAACAATAAATGAACAGCCAACATTTCTGTAGGTCCAATAGAATAATAAACCCATGTGACAAGGACTTTGCAGCGTTTTTGTTTCTCCTATTCTTCTATGATTTTTCAACCACGAAAAGTCAAATTTCAGTGCCTCTAAAGTCAGAATGCTCAATAACTGATTACCTCATGAAAAAGAGAAAACGCTAATTTCGCGCAATGTATACGAGCACTGTTTAATACGTACCTACTCGACAATCCGTATAACGTACTCTTTACTAGTAATTTCGTAATATTATATTTGATGCCTCTGTATGTGGTCAGGCGCCTTCAATCCTTTTGTAACAGTTTCTTCCAAGACGCGTTTGAAGAGCATTGTGTACTTTGAACCCTGGATGCCCGAGAATTGTAAACTTTAATTGCACAGATTGTTTTGTTTTTCGCTCAGTCAAAGCTAAAACGTTGTCAGCGGTTCTGGCGGTTCCGTGTGTTCGGTGACATCTTTGTTTGGAGTTACGTAACCCTGCAATCAGTCGGACCCTGAGTATCTAAAAATAGACGAGTTCGAATAGGCAATTCCCGCATGACCGATCTGTTGCGAGGGTCCGAGTATCGATCAGCTACTTTGTATATCTCACCCGGACCCGCTCCAGGATCTGCGTGTAAATGTATCCTACTTATCTACCTGTTTCACCGGAAGGGCATTACGCGATAATATAAGTAGTTGAATACATTAGGGATTTTGTATCACTGTGCAACAATAAACCGCATGTCATCATCCAGAGAGGAAAGCTAATCATCTCAACCTGTGTATCATAAATCTAAGACAAACCATTTACCTGTACACGGTTGAGTTGGGTTATGGAATTTTAAATTCAAATGAACATATTATTATTCAAGTTTCTCCGAACGACAATTCAATTTTTATTGTGAACAAATTGATCAAAATGTTGGTTGGTTGTTTTATAAAACGCTGCAAATTATTACACAACGGTTTATTATTCAGATACCCCTTCTGTGTAGATCACTGTTTTCAGTGGTCAGTAACCTCAAGGACCCCCCCCCCCCCCCTCCCAGGAAAGCCCTAAATCGAGTACCTACTGGAGCCGGCCGGGGAATTACACTTTCATAACTAATATGCGAAAGATTCAAGAATTCTATAATTAATTATTTATCGTTCATGAAGCATTTTGTTCGAGATACAAAAGCAGTTATCTACCAACAAAATACAAAATAACCATCAATCATCAAATGAAAGGAACAGCCTACTCGATTTCATAAAGCCATCCATGATTATAATCAGGTGCTCCCTAGCAATGATATCTGGGCCGGATTTATACCGTTTTCTTCACGATCATGATGACGAAGCTTTTTGGTTCACACGAACGGCTGGTCGTACAGTGCTCCGGGTGGTCTCAAAAATCAAGTTCAAGGTCAATTTAAGAACGTTAAAAAACCATACCCTTCTACTAAACGTTTTCGAGCTGCGACGTTCTGAAAATTTAAACCTCTGTTTTTAACCCCGTAGAGATGACTGACAGTAACACCGAGCTTCGAGGACCAACTGGACCGCAAACGGGACCTACAAACCAAATTTCATTAATTTTGGTTCATGGTAACCAAAAAAAAGTGGAAAGTGCGGCGGACAGACAGGAATTTTTTTGCATTTTCGAATTCTACATACCTTCAAACGTAAACCATCAAATTTTGGTGGTGGAGGGGTGTTTTTTTTTCAGATTTAATTTTGGTTCATGGTAACTAAAAAAAAGTGGAAAGTGCGGCGGACAGGAAGGAATTTTTTTGCATTTTCGAATTCTACATACCTTCAAACGTAAACCATCAAATTTTATGGGTGGAGGGGTGTTTTTTTCTTCTTTTTTTTCATGCTCGATTTCAAAGGTTCATTGTTGAAAATAATAAACCAAAAGGGGGGTACTAGAAAATCGACGGTGAATCTGTAGGTTTTCTTCTTTAGTGTTGTACGTTTTTGATACACCTACTACTTCTGCTATTATGGGATGCAATTTTTATCTTAAGTCCCTATTTTCAACTGTTTCAACCCCTTTTCATTCAGAACAAACCTAAATAATCACAATTCGAGTTAATATTTGGATTCAGCGCCCCCAAAAACGTAAAGTGTGATGGTTGCAAGCGGGAATACATCATACCTATATTAAAAGTTTAAATTTCACAGTTTTAAATCGTCAAAATTAGGCGTATGAGATATAGCACAGAAAAATGGGCCAATTCAGAAAAACTGCTTGCATTTCCGGATTCAGACCTCGAAAACCTACAGATTCACTGCCGCTTTTCGAGTACCTTGACCTCCCTTTTGCTTTATTATTCTGTGAATAATACACCTATTTATTCGGTGAGCAAAAAATTTTTATAACTATGGTGAATTTATGTTGGTTCAAAATTCACCATGAGAGGTTGAGGTAGTTTGGATGTTGGATGTTGGAATATGTTTGAATTTAAGGTTTGAGTGAATTTGATGTGTGTGGTTTTGATGTTGTTGCGGTTAAGGGCGGACCTCCACCGAGCGTGTAGAGATGATAAATTGTTGAGAATTTTTGGTGTGTGTGTGTGTGCGGTTAAGGGCGGACCTCCACCGAGCGTGTAGCAAATTTCGCCAGTTTGGTTAAGGGCGAAACCTCCACCATGTCCTGACTAAATTTATGTGTGAGTGAATTTAAGGTGAATGTGTTTGTGCGGTTAAGGGCGGACCTCCACCGAGCGTGTAGTGTATGTCATCAGTTTTTGGTTAAGGGCGAGACCTCCACCATGTTCTGATGAAATATGTGTGTGTGAATTTACTGTGTGAATGAAAGGTGTGAGATTTTGTGGTTATTTGAGAGTTGAATTTGGAGAGAGGAGGTGAGGATAGAGAGAGAGTAGCCAGCAGCTAGAGGAAGTGTAGAATGGCGAAAATGGCGCAGGATCCGGGGTTATATAGACCCTGAAGCCACCACCAGGGTGGTGGGGCTCCAGGTTGTGTACCGGGTCCTGCGTCCCTTGCCCCACTCTTACTGTTCATTGCCAGTAACTTATTTTAACAGGTTGTTTTTGGTGAGAACTTAAATCTAATGAGTTGTAGTTCCGGGAGGGACTCACGAAAATAACACACCCTCAAAATTTTTTCTTTGCAGTTTCAAGGTGCGTAGATTCCAAAAATGCAATGTCCGTCCGCCGTCCGCCGTATCACATGTACTGGCTTCATTTTTGGTCTAAAAAAGTCGTTCCTTCGCACACATGCTCCATTTGGGCCCTAGTTGTGTCCCGAAACTTTTCAGCCCGATTGGAATATACCCAGGGATGTTATGAGTGAAAATGTGCACAAAAATAGGTCCTTTTTTTGTTTTAGTAACATGAGCTTTTGAGGTATCGTTTTCCATGTTTTGGGGGACGAGAAGACCGAATATGAAGTCCATTTTGACCAAAGAGTGGAAAATCGAGGTTCTACCAAATGTTCAGCTCCCAAAATTGATTTTTTATGAGTCAAAAAACTGGGAAATCGTCTGAAATCAACATCAATTTGTATAATAACTCATAAAAGGGAACCACCCTTATTGGAGCATATTGTGAGGCAGTACGATCCGTTGACGTAAAATAAAATTAAAATACTTTTCTAAAAAAATAATGATAGCATTTTGTTTGTCTCAGTATCAACACGTGGATCATGACGGTTAAATGGCACTACCAATGATACCTACCTAATTCGTGTTCTAGGGGCCAAAAATGGTGGAAACCATCAGAAATGGCTATTTAAATTATTTCATATGAAATAAACAATAAATGAATAGCCAACATTTCTGTAGGTACGTCCAGTAGAATAATAAACCCATGTGACAAGGACTGCGGCGTTTTGGTTTATTATTTCCAATAATGAACCTTTGGAATCGAGCGTGAAAAAAAATTCTAACCTCCCCTCAAAATTTGATGGTTTACGTTTCAAGGTGCGTAGAAAACGAAAATACAATAAAAAAAATTCTTTCTGTCCGCCGTAATTCGCACTTTTCTTAGTTACCATGAACCAAAATTAATGAAATATGGTTTGTAGGTCCCGCTTGGGGTCTAGTGGGGCTATGAAGCGTTACTGTCAATCATCTCTAAAGGTTGAAAAATAGGGGTTGAAATTTTCAGAACGCCGTAGCTCGAAAACTTTCAATAAAAGGGTATGGTTTTTTCTAACGTTTTTAAATTGATCTTGAACTGATGAATTTATTGAAACCACCTGGAGCATTGTACGACCAGCCGTTCGTTTGCACGGAAAAGCTTCGTCAACATGATCGTGAATCAAACGGTATAAATCCGGCCCAGATATCATCTCTAGGAAGCACCTGATTATAGTCACGGATGGAGTCGATTTGGTGGTTTTGTGATATTATTCAATTTGAAAAATGATGGCTCTTTTGGATTTTGTTGATATGTACTTTTGCAACTTGAACAAACGTTGAAGTATTATTGTGTAAATTATTACACAACAGTTTATTATGTACCTTGTGCTTCATGAATAACTACAAATAAAATTAATGGTTGAATTATTGCATCCCGCGCATTTGTACGAAACTTGAATTCCCGGGCCGGCCCCAGTACTCCGTTTAGGGCTTTCCTGGGGTGGAGCCCGAGGGTTATTGACCACAGAAAACAGTGATCTACGCAGAAGGGGTATATACATGTACAACCGTTGTGTAATAATTTGCAGCGTTGTTTTTGTTTGTTTGTATGGTTGTGTAATTAATGGGGGAATTATTGAA
The DNA here is from genome assembly GCA_954871275.1 of Leptopterna dolabrata. NCBI lineage: Eukaryota > Metazoa > Arthropoda > Insecta > Hemiptera > Miridae > Leptopterna > Leptopterna dolabrata. The sequence goes on along the minus strand of OX940978.1, from coordinate 3,258,414 downwards.
TTCGCCGCATGTTTTATGAAACTGCAATGGCCCGGCCGGCTCCACTGCTCGATTTAGAGCTTTCCTGGGGGGAAGCACGATGGTAGGTACTGACCACAGAAAACAGTGATCTACGCAGAAGGCGCATCTGTACAAGTAAATAGCAAAACGTTGTGTGGTAATTTTACAGCATTTTTATTTCATTTTCCGATTCTAAGTACCTTGAAAGGGAAACCATCAAATTTTGATGGTGAGGGACTTTTTTTTTCATGTCTGATTCCAATGATTCATTACTTAAAATAATTACCAATATGATGAGATTAGGGCCTTGATGCCGTCCAATCCACCGTCTATAGAATGGCCATAAATATCTAAGTCGCTATTTACTTCTCTCAGCATACGGGGTAATATGAATAGACATGGACATAGACATACTAATGACAGAACAAACGAAAAATAATGAAAGGACTAGGCAACCCCTAAAAATAAATGAGGGGTTCCAAATCTCCGAATACTATTTCCACGTTACTTGTCAGAACACAGATTTGAACTTTATGCTGCAAGGTAGTGAGCCATCGTAATTATTTGTAACTGATATCGATTACGTACCCGTAGAATTTGCGGGGTTCCGTGTCACTTAATTCGCTGAAGAAATTTTCCAACTTCTTCCTCAGACGTTTGAATTCACTCTATAAATGTATAAGATTCTACCACAGTCTTGGGCCGTTCAAGAGTATGAAACATTCAAAACGCAAAAGGCGGATTGTGTTGAAACCCAGTCGAATTACCAGTCATGCTGACAGTGCCTTCAGTGACTGGTACATCACCTACAAACTTCTCCCAGTCTAGCCTACCCTCGATATATTTATAATTATCCGTGTAGTAGTACTGAATTCATTAGATCCGTGATGAGGAATCAAACTTGGAAGTAATAAAGGTCACGATTTACCGTCGAAATTCGGCTTTTCTCGTCACGTTTTCCAAATTAAAATCGCTGGAAACATTTTAATTAGAGATCCCTCCCCATTTCTTTGTCGGCAGAAATCATTATTGCCTATTCAGTAAAATATGTTCTGTATGAAATCATTCATTATTCATGGATGAATTATTCTGCATTTATCTACCTTCTCCTATTTATCTACTTGTTATAATATTCCGACCTTATAGATAATATTCTCAGTACAGGTTGTGTATTTATTTTCAATTTTCAACCTTCTTCTCCACAAGGGCCTCGTGATTGGCGTATCCTATTCTATTTGAAAAGCCTCAAGTTTATATCTGTAGAATATGACAGCTAACCCCGTCGCTCTGCCTAAAATAGTTCGGCTCACTATTGTCTGCCCGGAGCCAACCACATAAATAGCGCATAACTCTTTCTTGGGACACCCAGGCCAATCTGGGAGGAGCAGTGTAGATGCTAACTGACACTTGTTTTCTCTTTCCCGAGATTCGTGTATCCGCAGGTAGAGGAGAGTATTTTGGTCGTTGATTTCATCTACTAAATGTTTAAAAACTCTGCCAAGTCAACTCTGTCAAGAACCCAAACATTGCTGCTTCTGTGGATGTAGATAAACTGATAACTGATAAGTTACTTGGTTACTTGGATAGTACCTAAGTCACCAACTCTTGCCTGCTGAGAGCTAGTTATTTAATCGTTGCATCCATCTACACTGATAGTTACTTGGATAGTAAGTCACCAACTCCTGCATGCTAAGAGCTAGTTATCTGATCTTTGCATCCATCTACAATGAATTGGTTTTGTTTGTTGTGTTCAGGGGTTCCTCCTTGAGAAGAAACAGAGGGAAGCTGCTGCCGCGGCTGCCAATGGTGGTGCTGCGTCCTCGCAACCCTACAGGAATTGGTAAGAAACTATGTAACATTATGATTCTGTATCCTGTTCCACTTGAATTTTTATTGGATCCGTTCTTGTCGAAACCAAAGTAGATATTGTGGGAACCTGTTCGAGAATCAGCTCATAAGGAAAGTTGTTGAAGGCTTGAGTGGACGCGTAAAAAATCTTTTCTTTTTTCCAAGCCAACGACCTAATAAAATTGGCGTTAGGTATTATCAACAAAAATTTACCGTAACAGATTAATAACAACAAGAATATAAAATATAATTCAATGGTTAAAATTCAATTCATTGACCGGGATTGATTGAATCTGTTGCAAAAGCTCACGTGTATGTTTTCTGCATCATCATAATATATTATGAGTACATCAACCCACGATAAATTTCCAAATTTGCTTTTTGTGTTGTTTGTTGACGAGAAAAACTGAATCAATTTGTCAGAATAGCATTTATTTTATTTACGTCGCAGATTATGAGGATAACGGCAATGGCGTCATTGCCGCAGGTTCTGGTATTGTTTGATCGTTTGTTCATTCCACTTCCACAAAATCCACATATCCATTTTCTTGCTCATATTGTATTGGTTATGGGCATCGTGAAAAAAAAGATTGGACGAAGTAATAAGGCGCAACAGCTGTTCAAGTAGAGAACGGTTGTGCCACCAACGTCCTTCCAAGTGATAACTCCTAGTGCTTCATAAATTTCATCCTTGTACGTACCGACAAAACGATTTGTTTGCGTCTTCATGTCGCAAATTTGTTGAGCAGTTTGGAAACAGGGTTTGAAACTCGACGTAGCCGTCGAAACATAAAACTTTCAACGCAGTGAGTACCTACTCAGTATTAATCCTTCAGTGTAACTCAAAGTAACAGTTACAAATAACATGCTATTCGAAAATAACGAATCGTCGTTACTCACTCAGTAAAATAGCAGTTTTAAAAAAACGAATGAACTAACATGGATATATTTTACTAGTAAAATATCCATGAACCCAATGACGCGTCTTGAGTATTTAATTTTGCTGTCCATTTAAATGTCCGTGAATAACATCGAAGTAAAACACTAGCTTCAGTCTGTTACCAAGGTTGTTAGGTCGACAATTTTTTCTGTAGACCTGCAAGTTTTAAATGTGTTACAAAAATACAGGTTATTCATACAAAATCCATTTTTTTTTGTATGATCCACCGATTTACCATAATTTTATTTGTTCAGGCTTGGCATCACTGGCTTTATCTGCTATTTTCTGTACTTCGTTATCCGTTTCTATTCCGCTATTCTGTTACATTTTTGTTATTTCGAGGTTTTGGTTACGCTTAATTTCGACTTATGTTCTATCCATTACTCCGTTATTAAACATGTATTTCAAACTAAGATATTTCGTCAACATTTACCTATTTGGAGAGAGAGAGAACCAGCATCAGCGTTATTCGAGTCACAATAAATAAATAGTAGGTTCCTAATAAACTTTTATTTTCGTAATGGGAGCATCGCACAATTTGTCCCTCCTTGTTTAACGCAGATGCGTTACCTACATGATACTAAGTAGGAAATTGAGGAAAAGTAGGGTAAAATGCAGGTAATCAGAAGACTGATAGGTGAAAATAATCACTATGGTGAATAAAGGTAAGTATTTATAATTCCATCGACAAGTGAAAGGGTGGTGTATTGAAACAAAAACGTCGGGGTAAAACGTTAAACAACGGAATTGTACTGTTCAACATTTAAAATAACGATCGTTTAGCATAGGTATCAAAAATTAACAATGGGATGTTTTCTGCTAATCCTTCCAAGTTGCTATTTGTAGCAGATGAAAATAACAGCTACTTTTTTGTAACACCCATTCCTAAGCTCAACTCACTAGATTAATTATATTGTAATTGGCCACATAAATATGAGGAATAGAACGTTGCTCGCATGTCTTTTGTTGACATATGTAATTACTAGAGGCTACACTTGTACATGTAATTCGTGTATCTACAACTCATCATATGATGACATTATTTGCTTTTACTATTTTTTGATAAGGTATTGTGTTAGAATGAGTCAGCTGTGCATTTGTTCTGTTTCACCTTCATTATTCACGATCTCTCCGGTATTCATCATAGTGATGGGCGAAACGAATGATTTCAATAATCGAATACCAAGTATTCGAATGATTTTGATAATCGAATGATCATTCGAATGATTTCATTCAAATGTGGAGGGAACACCCACCGCCATTTTGAACTTGTGAATTTTTGAATTATGATTTTAATCTGTATCTAGTGGTGTTCAGTATTTCTTGAGTTTAGTGCAATATTTCCACCAAATAATGTGTTTTGTCATGTTCAGATTTAAGAAGAACAAAAAATAAATAAACAACGAAATGATGATGAGGTAGGTGTACGAAATATAATATACTTATCGTAAATTTATAAGACGTTCAGTATTTTTTACTTCCTCTTTTTATACAAACGATCTCGGTATTGTGATCTAAATTCTTCTAGGTATCTACCTACCTACCTACAAGTATTGAAAAACAACTTAGGTATAATGATGTTCAGCATTTTTATATAGTACCATAATTTGTTGCATTACCATGAGTTTTTAATTTTGTTCATAATAAAGTTTACAAATTTTCGAACTTCGTTTTCCATGTAGTTAATAATTAATAAGCCTATATTTTACTATTCAAAATGTGAATGACCAAATAGGTATGTAAGTGGATGGATTATTATTATTATCGGCCAGTTAAAAACATGATTTATTTAGATTAGGTACCTGATTATTAATTTAGTAGCCGATTGGAAAAAATAAAATAAAATAAAACTTCCTACTTGGAAAATAAGTAACGTAATAATATAGGATTTATATTGAATAAAAAAAATTTAATTACCTATTTGATACTGACATTAGAATAGAAAATTCAGGAATATATAGGTAAAATATAACTTGATTTTTCATTGATCTTACTTAGTTACACGGATGAAGCTCGTTTCATTCGAATGATTCGTTTGCATCATGAAAAAGGAGTGGGAAAACCTCCAACAGATCCGAATGCAAAACAACCAAAGGCAGAACAGATGCTAAAGTATTCGAATGAAAAATAACCAATGGAATGGGATAGAGTTCGGATGAAAGTCTCAGCTATGGTTGTTCTGTGACAGTAGGTACTTGGGCATTCGCATTGGTCACAGGTTCTCTTGTCGCAGTTCCATCCTCCTGTATCTTGAGCTTCGCGAAGATACCACTAGTTTCGCTACAATACGAATGCGAAAGTATTCGAATACTTGAAATCTCACATCCGAATATCCGAATGAATTGAATAATCGAATGCCGCATTCGATTCTTCATTCGAATTGCCCATCACTAATTCATCAGAGTCTGACCTCCAGAAAACACCAGAATGAGTATATGAGTATGAATCAGTATCACAGTATCTATTGGGTTCTCAAAATTTCGTTTGGAGGTTACGAACGCTTCCTGTTTACGGAATTGGCCTTATCCTCGTATTTTTCTTCTTGCTCCTCGATTAATGATTTATTATTATAGCGAACTCATTATCTCTGATGTCACATCGCCTCCTGTCCACTTCAACGTCTCACATTCCGAGTTGACTGCCCTTTCTATGAACAACAAACTATTGTTTGAAGGCTCGTCAATCTCGTTTCTATTTCTTCTGTCTCGTTTTAGATTACTGGCTGGAGTTTTCCTACTGTAATTCTGAGTGTCCTCTGCAATTTGCAAATGTGTTTTCCGTGAAATATAACATTTCACTCTTGGGATTCGGTGTTGATCGGCCGAAGATACAAACACAAGGAAGCTGGGCTACTCCTACTCTAAATTTGGACAACCTATTTGAAGGACCGCTCGCGGCGTATCTCCCGGTATTTCTGTTGAGACGAAATACCGGCTGGAGTACGCCAGTACTTCACCTGCAGTACTTTCCATCTTCAGGACAGTACAGCTTTGATGGCCTTGTCCTTTCTTTGTATCTGTATCCAACGCTAACGTATTGACCTAAGCCATGTGATAGAACAAAAGTTTCTTCATGGCATACTGAAAGCAGCTTGATAGGCAGATTTCCGAACAAAATAACTCGTTTTTTGTTGCAGCGAGTTCAGTAAAGAGTGCAGTGTTTGTGCGAATATGCACAAAACATCAGCAATGGAAGTAGAGCTTCGAAAAAGTAGATACCTACTCCGAACTTTTCCCATTTTATCCCTACTGTTCCTAACAGTAACACTTTCTAGCTCTTGTAATCTGTCCTGGGTAATCACTGTACCCGTATTGATCATTATAACATGGTGGACTGTATATAAACCTCTTCATTACCTATTTTATTTTGCTGCTTAGTAAATAGTTCAAGCTTCAGAGCGATGGAAATTTACGAGTGATTGCTCGCTATTCCACGATAAGAGCCCATTTCATGGGTTACCAATTCGATTATTCTTTCGAGGAACATTGTAGACAGTAAACTTCAGGGTAAAACATTGTTATTTCTTGATCGATCGTTCGAAGGGTTTGGGAGGACTCCTGATTGAGATTAGTGTGTTTTGTCTTCTCCCCCCCCCCCCCCTCTTCCGCCGTCATTTTATATAAATACCCGCAGAGTTTATCTCGATCCTCTCAAAATAAAGTTATTTCTCTCAATTTTGTCGACTCCTTTTCGCTTCTTCAGCAGAAATGGAGGGGGAAAAAATCCCCTCACGAGTAATAGGGCGCTCCCGACTATAATAAACCTATCAGAATCCTGAGAATTCCGACCTCAGCGCCAAAACGTCCCAACACTTTTAGACCGCTTTTTGCAAAATGTCGCCGATGCCGTACGGGACAATTAGTTTCGCTCTCATAAGAGTTACGGTTTCTCTAGTCCGCTTATAGATCGGACATCCCAATTAGAGCGCTAAACTATTTTTAAACTGTGTTTTTCACAACAACACCAAAGAGCACCAGCGCTTTTTTGGCACTTCTACCACATCAATTGACGCGTGTAATGGTTTTGTCGGTTACCCCCACTCACGCCTCGTTAATTCATCTTTTTTCCGAAGTCTATTGAGAGAGCTCAATTTAGTTTTTCATCGACGAATAATTCAAAGCCGCCTCGTCATCGAGCTGGGATTTCCAAATTGATCGGGGGTTGGTACCTCTAATCACCGTTTTCATACTCCCAGCACCCCAAAGGTCATTAAATCCACCCGACTGAATTTTTCAAATGGAATCCGATGTCCATTAACGTGAACGATCTTCTTGGAAGAAAATTGCTTCTGTGTAGTTCAAAATTGTGCGCTTCGAAATGGTCGTTCAGTGGTCTTCAAACTCTCAGTAATTGTGGGTGTATTTCATTAAGACTTTTTCTTGGTTTGCCAAATCTTCGAGCGGAGGTTGGCGACCCTGTTACTGTCGCTATCCTGTGCCAAGCGGAACAACTCTGCTGCGCCTTCGATTCCGGTAGTGATGGGCTAATGCGATATTTTCTGATAACGCGTTATTCGCTAACAGTTATCGGTCAGTAACCGGTTCCGATAACCGGTTACCAGGTTATCGATGGGGGTAGAGAGACAAACATGAATGTTCACCTGACAGCTGATGGTGAAGAGTTCGTCATATGATACCTCTCTATTGCTTCAACTTGTGATCCTGTCACTTACACTGATGGAGCTTAGGTACATACAAATGCTGACCGTAAATATAATAGAAATAAATTGTTGATAGAGGAATACAATTATTAGAATTTCCTAATCTCAAACAAAAAAATCTGTCTGTCCCCCCGGGATCCCATAAAATTGAGTTTAGTAGGTCGGTAACTAAGGGTGGATATCTGTCTACAGTTTAATGTGATAGGCAGATAAAATCTTGAATATATGTTTTAGAACTTCCTACATCACAACAAGCTGGATTGCGAAACATTGTGGGATTATTTTTTAGGTCCTTCAACATTTTTAACGTTATTACTAGATAACTAGAACTGAACTGAGGGAATGAGGAACAACTTTTTGAAGGGCATTAAGCTGAGGGATACCATCCTAAAACAGGTAGGTAGGTAACCTGTTACGTACGGAGTAAAGGGTAAGGAGTGATTGCTATAGGTATACACTGTATCCTACAGCGTACAATACCATCTCACGTCAAAGGGAAGCGAAAGGTCCTAAGCTGATGGATAACTGTCAGGAAGTCGGTAACCGGTTAAGGGGCCCATAGACGAACAACTTGGTTGTCAACTTCGGTGCCAACTCGCCATGTTGGAGGAGATGTTGCACGTCTGTGGGCAGGTTGGCGGTTGTCGGTGACGGTTGGTCCAACAGGTTGGTGTTTTCAAATCGTTTTGATTTTTGGTAGGCGGAGCCTATTGTTGGCAGACCTGTTGTAGCGTCTGTGGAGAAGTTGACAACACGGTTGACAACCTCAGTTGTGAATGATGAGACGGAGTGTCCACCCGCAGTCAATTTTTTTTTGGAGCTTTCAGCGAACTTCCTTTTGAACTTACTTTTGTGAAAACTTTTAATAGTCACAACATGTCTGTCGTGAGTCCCTCCCGGGAACACTCCTATATTATTAAGTTCTCACCAACATTCAAACGCCAAACTAAAGCTCCGTAAATAAAGATATGAGTGGGGACAGGCGACAGAACCCAGGGTTACTCAACCTGGGGCCCCACTACCAGCTCCCTGCAAGGAGCTGGAGGGAGAGGCCCCCAAGTACTATAAAACCCCGGATCCTGGCGCTCAAGCTTCATTCGACACTTCCTCTAACCAGCTCTCTCTTCTCTCTCTTACCTTACCTCCCAGATGATCGGTTGACTACAGCCGCCTGGGAATTTCACCTCCTCTCCTCTTCCTCCTTGTCTAGATGATCGGTTGAATACAGCCGCCTAGACAAGGGACCTCTCCTTTCCTCTCCTTCACCTAGATGAACGGTTGACTACAGCCGCCTAGGTGAAATTCCCTCATCCACCTCTCTCTCCTCCTAAAGTCGTAGATGTTCGGTTGACTACAGCCGCCTGCGACTTTTCCTTCCTTACCTAAATTCACTCACTCACCTTATTTCCACACCGCCGTGATGAAAATTCTAAATTCATCACAGTGGTGAACCCGACGTTCGCTCAACCTTCTTCCTTCCCACCTTCCCACCTCATGTGTCGCCCCAGTCAAATAGTTCGGTGTCCCAAATTTTAAATTCAAATTTCAACCAGTCAGTGTAAATTCGCAATTCTTGGCCCAAACCTCACCACTCAACTCTCAACTCAACGCACCACCGCTCCCGCCGATTGCGAATTTCAAAATTCAGAACCACGTCAAATTTTTGAATTTTAGTTGCAGAAATGGACCCGAACTCCCCGTCGCCGCCGCTCCTGCGACCAGCCACACTGCAGCCGCCCGCCGCTGCGACATCCGACGCATTGACCGACAACCCTTTCTCCACGCTCTCCCCGCCGACCTCTGCAACATCAGCCGCCTCCGTCGCCCACGCCGCCGCTGCGGCCGCAGCCGCCGCCGACGTCATGACGGCGTCCGCAGCGTTCCCTCTGTCGCTGCCCCCCTTCTACACGCACGACCCGGCGCTTTGGTTTTTCCAAGTGGACGCAGCGTTTTCGGCCGCCAACATCCGCAGCCAGAAAACTCGATATTCCCGGATCATCTCGTTGCTGCCCTACGAGATCCTGCTGCAGGCTTCCGATATCTCCCCCGACGCCGCCGCTGCGTATGACGACCTCCGCAGCCGCCTCATCAACACCTACCAGCCGTCAAAGCTCGCCCGAGTCGCCGCCCTCTCCCAACCTCAACACCTCGGCGACCAGAAGCCATCCCACCTCTACCGACGGCTGCGGCACCAGCTGCACGACATTATGACGGCCGACATCGCACGTACTTTCTGGTTGCGCGCCCTTCCCCACCCCATACAGATGGCCCTCGCCAGCCACCTAGACGGTCCCGATGAGCCCCTTCTGCGACTCGCGGACACCGTCCACGACTTAGCCGCAGCCGCCAGCGTCAGCGAGGTACACGCGCCCCGTCATCCCCCACCTCTGCGTGACCGCACCGCCTCCCGGGGTCGCAGCCGGACCCCCTCCCTCGACAGACGCAGGCCCACTTCCAGGGATCGCCGACACTACCCCTCCGCCGACCGCCGACGCCAGCGCTCGCCGGAGCGACGCACCTCCCCTCCCCATGAGCCACGTAGGGGTAAATCCCCAACGACCGCACCCCCCTCCACTACGAGACGCCCCACCAAGACCGACTACCTCCCTGCGGATCCCCCCCACCGTTGTTTCTATCATGTAAACTTCGGTGGGGAGGCCCGAAAGTGCCAACCCCCCTGCTCCTTCGCCCCTAAGCAGGGAAACGCAGACGCCCGCCGGTAAATCCGGCGGGCCCCCCTCCTCGCCAACACGGGGGGGACCATGGACAAACCCCCCCCCGCCCGCATTCACACAGCCACCACCACCAAGCCACGCTACCCCTCCTACGCCGCCGCCACGGCTGCCAACCTCCCGGCCACGCCTACAGCGCCGCCGAAACCCTCACCCCACCACCACCGAAACGGATCCTCCCCGCCCGCCACCAGGGCAACCAACCTTCCGGCCGCCACTCACGCCGCCGCTACCGTTCCCCCACCTCGGAACGGCCCCTCCACGCCCGCCACCAGGGCAAACAACCTGCCGGCCGCACCTCACGGCGCCGCCAACACCCTCTCCCCGCCAACTACCGTTCCCCCACCCCGGAACGGACCCTCCCCGCCCGCCTCCAGGGCGCAACCCCCTCCACCCACCACTCAACCGGCCACTACCGTTCCCCCTCCCCGGAACGAAGCGAAGCCACCTCCTACCAAACTGGCCAAACCCCCTGCAGACCCCACCGTTCCCCCCCTCCGGAACGGCAAGAAACCGCCCCGCGTCTCCTTCGCGGCGGACCAGCAAACGCCGCAACACGTCCCTACCTCCGCAATCAAACCCAACGCCCTCCCGACCCACCAACGACTTTTCCTGCGCTGCGGGAAAACTAATGTTCCTTTCCTGGTGGACACGGGGGCGGCGCTGTCAATATTTCCCAACAACATCCTCCGTCGTCAGGCGCGCTGCTACCGGCAGCTTCTCTACGCCGCCAACGGTACCACCATCCCCTCGTACGGGACGTACCGCTCCTCAGTTTATATGAGCGGGCTCGCGTACGAGTGGGAATTTACCGTGGCGGACGTGGAGAAGGCGATCCTGGGGGCCGATTTTCTTGCATATTTCGGTCTCCAGGTCGACGTCCGGAACGCGCGCCTGATTGACCCCTCCACCAAAACACCCATACCCGGATTCATACACGCCATCAACCACCCCCCCACACAGTTTGAACGCCTCCTCCTCAACTACTGTCCCCAGCGCCGCCCCTCTGCACACATCTCCACTGTCCAGCACCACATAGAGACCACAGGACCACCCATCACCGCAAAAGCCCGCCGCCTACACCCCCTTCAGTTATCAAAAACCCGCCAACACTTCGACAAACTCATTGCCGACGGTATCGTCCGCCCCTCAAAATCCCCTTGGGCTTCTCCGCTCCACATAGTGCAGAAGCCCAATGGGGATATCCGCCCCTGCGGGGACTACCGGCGGCTTAACTCTAAAACCACACCGGACCTCTATAATGTCCCCCACCTGCGAGACTTTTCGTCACATCTCCATGGCGCCACCATCTTTTCCACCCTTGATATTTCACGTGCGTTCCATCACATCAACATCCACCCCCCCGACGTCCCGAAAACCGCTATAATTACCCCGTTCGGTTTATTTGAATATGTGAAGATGGGCTTCGGGTTAAGGAACGCGGCGCAAACTTGGCAGCGGTATATGGACAGTATCTTGCGAGGCCTACCGTTCGTATTTTGCTTCCTCGACGATATCCTGATCGCCTCCAAGACACAGGAAGAACACCTCGCCCACCTACAGCAAGTCCTAGACATCTTTTCCACCGAAGGCCTCCTCGTCAACACAGACAAATGTGTCCTCGGCCAACCCTCCGTCCGCTGCCTCGGCCACCAAGTATCCTCGGACGGCATCACACCCCTCCCGGACAAGGTCCACGCAATTATTGACTTCCCGCAGCCCCGCACGGTCACCGAGCTCCGCCGCTTCCTGGGTATGCTAAATTTTTACCGTAGACACATAAAACACGCCGCTCAACATCAACAACCACTCATACACGCCATTCCCCAACCCTCCAAAAAAAATGATAACCGCCCCATCACCTGGACCCCCCAACTTTCCGCCTCCTTCAAAATTTGCAAACAGGACCTAGTAGACGCCGCTCTATTAGCCCACCCCGACCCTCACGCTCCCCTTTCCATCACTACCGATGCGTCCGATTGGGCCATCGGGGCAGTGCTCCAACAGCACACCGGCGCCACCCCCCAACCCATTGGCTTCTTTTCGAAAACTTTATCCCCCACCCAAAAAAATTACTCTACCTTCGACAGAGAACTCCTCGCCATCCACGAAGCCATCAAGCACTTTCGTGACTTCGTGGAGGGCAGGCAGTTCTCTGTCGTCACAGATCACAAGCCCCTGACCCACGCCCTCCTTCAGAATCGCAAGTCCGCCTCCCCGCGTCGCCTCCGGCAGCTCGAGTTTATCGGACAATTCACGTCCGATATCCGATATTTGCCGGGGGCCGACAACTGCGTGGCGGACGCGCTCTCCCGACCCACCCCCACCCCCGCGCCGGTGGCGGAGCTGCTGCCGTTCCCTTCCCCTCAATCCATCAAGTCAAAACAAGATCCAACCTCTGACCCCGCCCTCTCCAACCTCATTTCCGCATCCAAGTTGGAACAGCTGCCCCCCCTCGACCTCTGGTGCGACGTAACGGCCGATTCACCGCGCCCTTACGTCCCACCGGGGTTGAGGAGGCAGTTGTTCCTCCACTACCATTCCCTTCACCATCCTGGCATTCGGGCGAGCCGGGACCTCATCAAGACGCGGTACTTCTGGCCCCATATGAATACAGATATTCGTAACTGGGTTCTGGGGTGCCAGAAGTGCCAGCGTTTCAAAGTCTCGGCCCACCCGCATGTCCCTCCTCAACCAATCCCCGACTCCCTCCCGTGGGAGCATGTACATTTGGATCTAGTGGGCCCCCTTCCCCCGTCCGAGGGGAAGAAATACTGCCTCACGATGATCGATCGTGCCACCAACTGGGTGGAGTGCATCCCCCTCTCCACCATCACCGCGGACGCCGTCGCAACGGCTTTCCTCTCTCAATGGGTTAGCCGTTACGGTTGTCCGCGGACAGTCACGGTCGATCAAGGGAGGCAGTTTGAATCGGCCCACTTCTCCGAATTGCTACGCTCCCTCGGGATCCAAAAAATCCACACTACCCCTTACCATCCCCAATCCAACGGGAAAATAGAGCGGTGGCACTCGGTCCTGAAGCAAGCCATTTCTACATCAGCAAATTCCCCTTCCTGGACAAAATCTCTCCCCTACATTTTACTCAGCCTTCGAACATCCGCCCGTCCTTCAGACCAAACTAGCCCCGCACAAAACGCCTTTAAAGACCCACTACGTTTACCGGCCGACATTTTCATCCCAAACCACACCCCGTCAATTAACAGGGAGCCTCTACACTCCACAACACCCACAAACGACACCACATATCCCAAACGCTTTTTCACCACCACACACATGTACCTGAAAGAGCCCGGCATCCATAAAACTTTCCGATCCCTGTATGCCGGGCCCTTTCAGGTCATCCGCACAACACACTCCACCGCTACCCTGTTAATTGACGGGAAGCCCCACACCGTGCCATTGGCACGGTGCAAACCAGCCCCAGTCCTCCCCGACCACTCTCTCAGCACCAATCCCACACCCAGCCCTACACCACCAACACCACACATCGCCTCCATTTCACCCGCCGGACCCCGGCGTCGCCGCCTCTCTCCGCGACGCCCCGGGTACCGGCCCCCACCGGCTCTTCCCCTTCACCGCCACCCTGGCAGTGAAGGGACCCCTCTCTCAGACTTCACTAACGTGAAGACTGTTACAGGGGGTCGCCTCCCTCACTCACACACTTCACACACACACAACCACTCGCCACACACTAACCACACCCAGGAAACGGCGGATTCTCACGACCGCCTCCCACATGTTGACCAAATTTTTGCACACCCCTCAACTTTTGTAAATACCTCTTTATCTTCTGTAAATACTCCTTCATCTTTTGTACGTACTCATCCATCATCTGTAAATACTCATCCATCAATTGTAAATACTCATTCATCCTTTGTAAATACTCCGTCCTCCTCATTGTAAATCATCACCCAATACTTATGTACTTACTCTGTCTTATACGCTACTTACCATATCTTATACTCTACTTAATCTGTCTTATACTCTACTTACCATCTACTTACTCTATGTTTACCATTCCTTCCCATGTACTTACCTTATATATGCTATACTACTTACATACACTTAAGCCTCCTAGCTTTAAGACTGGCCTTCAGCCCAACCGCCTGTTTGCATCGGCCTTCAGCCCCTGTCACCTTGCGCCTTCAGCACCACCTTTGTTTGCCGTAGCCCTCAGCTCCTGTCACCTTGCGCCTTCAGCTCCACCTTTTGTTTGCCGTAGCCCTCAGCTCCTGTCACCTTGCGCCTTCAGCTCCACAAATCTTGGTTCAAACTGGGGGGACCTCTGTCGTGAGTCCCTCCCGGGAACACTCCTATATTATTAAGTTCTCACCAACATTCAAACGCCAAACTAAAGCTCCGTAAATAAAGATATGAGTGGGGACAGGCGACAGAACCCAGGGTTACTCAACCTGGGGCCCCACTACCAGCTCCCTGCAAGGAGCTGGAGGGAGAGGCCCCCAAGTACTATAAAACCCCGGATCCTGGCGCTCAAGCTTCATTCGACACTTCCTCTAACCAGCTCTCTCTTCTCTCTCTTACCTTACCTCCCAGATGATCGGTTGACTACAGCCGCCTGGGAATTTCACCTCCTCTCCTCTTCCTCCTTGTCTAGATGATCGGTTGAATACAGCCGCCTAGACAAGGGACCTCTCCTTTCCTCTCCTTCACCTAGATGAACGGTTGACTACAGCCGCCTAGGTGAAATTCCCTCATCCACCTCTCTCTCCTCCTAAAGTCGTAGATGTTCGGTTGACTACAGCCGCCTGCGACTTTTCCTTCCTTACCTAAATTCACTCACTCACCTTATTTCCACACCGCCGTGATGAAAATTCTAAATTCATCACAATGTCGATACCGAATACGCCGATGTGGAGTGATTTTTTTGCACACCTCAGAGAACTTCCTGAGCTGTGGAAGGTGAAATCGGACGAGTTCAAGGACCGGAATAAAAAGAGTCTTGCTTTGCAAAAATTGTTGGAATGTTATCAACAAATTGAAGCAGACGCAAACGTTGACACTTAAAAAAAAAGACTCGCGAACAATTAGCGGTCGCACTTTATCCAGCAATGCATCATAGGTTTTGCTATCCACTCGTAAAAAATTTTTAAAATCATCAGGTGCGGAGACACGAAGTTCACTTAATAAATTTGAATGAGATCCCTCAGGACGTTGCAGGTACCAGTCCTTTGTCCATACTTTTCTCTTCTTTCTTTCTGGAAGACCCACTTCACTTTCTTCATGGTCACACAACTCGTTCAGTATTATAAATAAAAATGAATTATAATCAACTCATTTTTGGTAAAACCGATAGGCAAAATAGCAAAAATATAGCAAGGTAGGTACGCGGAAAATTCCCAGCCAAACCGATCGGCAACTGCGGTTGGTGTCCATATGACGATGAGGTTGGCAACCGGGTTGACCGTCTGTGGTCAAACCCCCACCGAGAATTTTGCGACAAAGTTGACAACCAAGTTGTTCGTCTATGGGCCCCTTTACGAGGTAAAGCGTTATCAGCTGCAGGTAGTTACTCAACACCATCCCCACATAAAAGGGTGCGAGAGCGAGACAGTTACCTGTGTGTGGTCATTCACACAATAGGTATTGGGTAGTGAAGGCAACCACCTCCCTTGCCAGGAGAAGCGAAGTAGTTATTCCAATAACGTAGGTTTTCTGGTAACCGGTTATTTCAATAACCGGTTCTTGGTCGATAGCAGGTTATTCTAAGCGGTTCCGTTATTCAACGCCCATCACTAGATTCCGGTCCGTTTTCTGTCAGCTCCCAAGGATCCTCCCTGTCATGATCTCCTTATGAAGGCCTATTTTCATTGCAAAATATGAAATATGTGCCCCAGGCGACTTTCCGCATCTTTGCTATGGCTGGCAGCTGTCGCGATGTGTTGGTTAGTCTGCTGCAATGTTTTCATTCCATTGCTGTCTTAGATATTCACCGGACCAGATACATCAAATGTTTCTAATCGATTCCGTGTAGGGGGATGGACATCACGGAGGCCTTAACTAGTCTCAAGCGAAGAGAGACCGTATCACCCAATATACGTGCTTGAATGTACGTGTCCATTTTCTAGTACTACATGCCTCACTGACCAAGGGCTCTACGTGCCATGTACATCTGCACATGTTGGGGAACTGTCCCATCTATTGGTTTATTATTCTGTGAATAATACACCTACGTATTCGCTCAGCAAACATTTTTACAGCACCCCTTCTTTAACATTTCAAGGTGTGAGAGTCCGTCCGCCATATCATCCATTTGGTCTGAAAAATTCGTTCTTTTCCACACAGGCTCCATTTCGGCCCTAGTTGTGTCCCGAAACTTTGCAGCCCGATCGGAACATACCCAAGGTGTTACGGGTGAAAAATGGTGGTAAAAATGGGGTTTTTTGGTGTTTTAGTAACATGAGGTTGTGAGGTTCCATGTTTTTTAGGACGAGGAGACCGAATATGAAGTCGATTTTGATCAGAGTGGAAAAATTGAGGTTCTAACGAAGTTTCAGCCTTAAACGTAACGTTAAAATGCAACGTTAAAATTTTGTCTAAAATCGTCGCTCTTCCGCACACAGTTTGGGTTCCCATTTGGGAACAAATTTGGGTCCTAAATGTGCTCCGAAGCACGGCAGCCCGATTGGAATACACAGTTTTTGAGGTTTTAGTGAAATGAGCTTGTGAGGTATCGTTTTCCATGTTTTTTTTGGGCGAGAAGACCGAATATGAAGTTGATTTTGGTCAAAGAGTGAAGAGTTGAGGTTTTAACGAAGGTTCAGCACCCAAAATTCATTTTTTATGAGTCAAAAACCGGGGAAATTGTCGGAAATCACCGTGCCTTGTAAAATAACCGTAGAAGTAGTACGAGCAGGCGAATCAAGACAATTAAATGGCACTATCAATGATCAAAGACCATTTGTCAAAAATGGGAGCCTAGTACGTGTTTTTGGGGGCCAAAATTGGTGGAAACCATAAAAAATAGCTATTTCAGTTATTGCCCATGAAAGAAACAATAAATGAACAGCCAACATTCCTGTAGGTATGTTCAATAGAATAATAAACCCATGTGTTACAAGGACTTTGCAGCGTTTTCTAATATGGGTTTCGTCTTGACAACATTTACCTATACCCACCTACTTGTACCTACATAGTTAGCACGTACTTGCGATCCATTCATTGTCTGTGTTCAGAAGCGGTTGAATTCATGGATAAAACTTTGATTTGAGTAGTTAGATTGGTTGATGATGGCGTATGGAAAATGATAACTATTTCTAAAAAATCCCGATAACTGCCCGTTCATATTGACGCATAGAATATGGTGGTTGAAGAGAGGGAAACTCCTGTCAATCTTCATTGGCCGATAAGTGGATGCTTATGTATGGTAATCCGTTACCGTGAAAGAAAGCTCTGGCGATAGGCACCACTTATTTAGAGCGGGCTTCGTCATTCATGAATAATGTAGCTACGGACAATGGTGAAAGGACGATGTCATCGTCGCCTACGGTTCACGGGTCGACGAGAATATAATTCATCGAATACCTCGCAAGGTATTTTTAAACTGCTTCAATGATTGGCTCTGTCGGTAGTTCCAAGAATTCGGTTACTGACTTGGATTGTATTATTTGATCAACTGGTAGATCCCGGAGGGAGCTTTCCAAAAAGTTGCATTACGATGGGTATCTGACTGGGAATGATGGTGAATTGATGAATATTAAGGTGTTACAAGATAAACCTACACCGAAAACCAAAAATATATATATATATAGTTGGGATTTTATATATATGCATATATCGTTTCTTAAGTATTTATTTGGAACTAATAAATAAGTAAGTACATGACTATGTGACTATGTAATACAATGCTGCTTCCTTCTTCCAGCTTAGCTTGTGCTGAGGGGAATTGTTTACTCGAACAACGTGAGCTCATGACGCAATTAATGAACTAAACTACAAAAACAGTACCTACATTACAACAATTCAACAGTACCTACACAACTAAAACCTATGCGTCAAATAATTTTGATCGAAAATATTATAATGAAGGCGAAAGAAAATAACATTTTCAATTAAATCAAATGGATACTACATGAAAAAACGCTGCAAAATCCTTGTCACATGGGTTTATTATTCTATTGGACATACCTGCAGGAATTCTGGAAATACATTTACTTTTTCTTTCATTTGCAATCATTTAAATAGGTATTTTCATGGTTTTATGGCCCCCAAAAACACGATTTATGAGCTCCTATTTTTGTCAAATGGTCTTTGATCATTGATAGTGCCATTTAATTGTCTTGATTCACCTGTTGATACTACTTCTGGTGTTATTATACAAGTTTATGGTGATTTCAGACGATTTCCCAGGTTTTTGACTAATAAAAAACCAATTTTGAGAGCTGAACCTGCGTTACAACCTCAATTATTCACTCTTTGGTCAGAATCAACTTCATATTCGGTCTTCTCGCTCTAAAAAACAAGGAAAATGATACCTCACAAACTTAGTTCACTAAAACCTAAAAAAAACTCGAAAAACCCTATTTTTACACCCGTTTTTCTCCCATAACACCCCTGGGTGTATGGCGATCGGGCTGCCGAACTCCGGAGCACAACTAGGACCCAAATGTTTTCCAAATGGGGACCCGAACTGTGTGCGGAAGAACGACGATTTTAGACCAAATTTTAACGTAAATTCAAGGTTGAAACTTCGTTAGAACCTCAATTTTCCACTCTTTGGTCAAAATCGACTTCATATTCGGTCTTCTCGTCCTAAAAAACATGGAAAACGATACCTCAAAAGCATGTTACTCAAACACAAAAAATACCCATTTTTCACTCATAACACCCCTGGGTATATTCCGATCGGGCTGCAAAGTTTCGGGACACAACTAGGGCCCAAATGGAGCCTGTGTGCGAAAGAACGAATTTTTTAGACAGAAAATGAAGCCTTTATGCGTGATACGGCGGACGGACATTGCATTTTTGGAATCTGCGCACCTTGAAACGTAAAAGAAAAAATTCTGAGGGGGTTTATTAACATGTTTTGCTGAGTGATTACACTGGTGTGTTATTGACAGAATAATAAACCAAAAATAGAGTAACTTCAACACCAACTCATGTAGGTATCTCTTAAAATTTTTCTTCAGGTGGGTTTTAAATAGCGAAAGTCTTTGCACCTCTCGTAATTCCCTGGGTAGTCCATTGAAAAGAAGGGCTACAAAACCCAACCAATAATCAAAACACTTCCGCCCAGTGGAGGTCAAACGGAAGGGCGACTTTACCATCGTGGCCCTTTCGATAAGATCGTGCACTGTCGTGAACTCGAGTTCTTTGAAAATGGAAGCAGTCGGATGTCTTCACTTTTTTTCAACAGAACGTCAATCAATCGCTTTTCTATTAAGAACAGCGAGTCAGACCCACTCCTTGTTGCAGTCACCCCAGCCCGAGGCAATATACATCATCGTAACTGATTGAATCATAGCGAAATAAAACATGCGCTTAGATTCCCCATCGGTTTCGGATCTCTCTGTATGGTGTTTTTCGCAGCCTAACGACCGCATTGCTCACGCGCATGTCCCACCTTAAACGCTGGCCCATCTCGAAGCCCAAATACCGAATGGTGGTGAGTTGAGAAATACCTGGGCAGTCGCTTGACGCCTGAAGCTAGTTCACATGGAGACACAATTCCGGACGGCAATCCGGCACGGCATCGCGTTTGCCGGAATTTTTGCCGCAGAGGCGTTCACATGGCTGAGGAATCACAACAAAACAAAAAGTTGCTCGAGCTCAAAACCGCAAAATCAACCACAAATGTCGAATTTCAATATGGCTGAATAACCAAACAGTCCAAAACGTTGGATAAACTCCTCTCTCCTGGCTTTTTTCCCTCGCTGCCTCCCAGTTCTCTCCTGCCACTATAAATGATGTGTCGTCGGCAAAGGATATCGTGCATACACCTCCGAGTTCACTTTCCAGCAGGTGGTTGATGTAAAGGATGAAGTTCACTGGTCCCATGCAAGTTCCCTGAGGAATACCAAAACAGGACTATTGGAAAAATAGTCTATTTCCACTAATACACGAAAAAACGCGAAAAACACTGTTACACCGGTTTCGGTGATCAAACCATCGTCAGTAACAAACAACAGACGATGGTTTGATCGCCGAAACAGGTATAACAGTGTTTATCGCGTTTTTTCGTGTATTAGTGGAGATAGACTATTTTTCCAATAACTCCGTTTTTCTTTGAAATGGGTTTCCACGATTTCTTCGCGAGCGATTTATTTCGTAGCAGTCTTACCCTTCGCTGGCTGTTGAGCCTGCTTTTACGAACTGTTTTCTGTTTTCAAGGGCCAGCCGACCACTTGGCGAAACCTTCATTAATCCCGGAATCTTGTATGGCTTGAACGAGCTTCTTACGTGAAATGGTATCTAGGCTTTGATTAAGTCCATGTAAGTCCTGTAACTTTTTATCCAGAGTGTGACAGTGGTGGTGGACCTCGAGAGTCCCCCTCCTAGACCAGCGAGATTATCGCGGTTAAGAAGGGATATCCTTTAGGCTTCCCCAAGCGACCCCGTCTCCACCGGAAGAAAAAATGTATCGAGAACAGCCCACACTGTTACACTCCTCCCCACATGACATACTTCTGGGTAGCAGAAGTATGAGAGGGAAAAAGGGGGAATGAAAAGTAGTATGAAGTTCTGGTTCAACGACATCTGAACAACTTCAAGGTGGCTAACCTCCTTCGTAATTGTACTACCTCAATAATATTTACTGGTGAAGAGCAAAGATCCTACATACGAGTATTGGCGGATAATGTTGTCAGAGGTTGTTGCCCAGTGAATTGTGCTTATCTGGGCAACCTCTAGATGATCAACCTCCGTCGTGGAACAACTATTGGGACTTTTCAATTGGGACATGGCATCAATCGCCTTCAAATGAGCTCAGTATATTTTAATTATACTGACACTTTAAAGGGCGGAAAGGAGGTGGGGAAGCCAATAGATGCACGTATTATCAAAGGGACATGTTATTAGTAAAGGAACCCTTCTTGGAAACCTTTAGGCTTATCCTTCTGGTAAGCCCACAAAAAGTGGATGGAGTATGGTGAGTTGCTCAGCGCATGCTACCATGTGACAGAGTGTAACAGTGGGGGTGGACCCTCGAGAGTCCCCATCCCCTAGACCAGCGAGATTATCACCGGTAGAAGGGATATCGATTGGGCTTCCCCAAGCGACCCCGTGTCCACCGGAAGAAAAAAAGTATCGAGAATAGCCACACTGTTGCAACTTTTTGGCCAGAGTCGGGGAATTTGACGATTTCTTGCATTTGGAGGCCTATCGCATCGTCTTTACTCCTTCCCTTCCTGAACCAAAATTGTCTGGAGCTGAGAATTCCTTTTTCTTCACGATAATCCACGAGAAATGTTTTTGCTATTTTCTGTTTTTGTTTTTTTCTGTTACTTTCCCTGACACGGGGCGTAGCGAAATCGGGCGGTAGTTTTTTGGATCGATAGGATCTCCTTTTTTAAAGAGTGGAATAAAGAGTGCTTGCTTGTAAGCTTCTGGGAGTACATTCTCTCTAAACGATGCGTTTACTATGAATATTAAGGGTTCGAGAATGTGTTCTTTACATTTCTTTAGGTGCCGAACCCCCCACTGAAGCTATCCAAGGTTTTCCCGAAAGTCTCTTTGGAAACGCTCAGGAATTCCAGGGGTTCCCTATGATCCGCAGTCCTCCCGGGCTTCGTCAATGCTTCCCGTGGATTGCGCTATCTTGTGGCCCACGGTGGTGAAGTGCACATTTAATACATTGCCTACCCTCTGAGGCTGTTCATTCGTGACTATATTTTCCCCCTGTACTTGGATGCCTCGGGTGCTGGATGCCATGGCTTCCTTTCACTTTCCCTATCGATTGATTTATTATTTACCATTTCTTTCTCTTATTCGCGGCCCTCCCAATTTCAACGTGTAATTCTGGTCATTTTTGGTGGTATCAGTCGAGTGAGACAGCCATTGTACTTTTCGAAATGCTGCCTAAGGCGAATGTTGAACGGTTCCTTTTATTGTTAAATTTTTGTTTTTCACTCTTATGGACGGAAGAATTCCTTCGGTCATCCATTGCTTCAGTTTTATTTTTCTGGGAGGAAGCTTCTCTAATTTCTTAAAGAGTTTTATGTGGCAATTTAGTACATTCTAGAAATGTAGAGCGGCTTCATTTGCATTTTTGGCTTGGATCACATTATACCATGGTTCCGCTTTCAGGGACTGCTTGAGTGCGGAATAGTCTAATTTGCTTCCTCACTACCGAAGGTAGGGAAGCCTTGGATTCGTGATTGAGTAAAAAATTTAATTTTCCACTACCATTTTGCGTTTCATACATCAAGGAACATTTTTGGTTCCGTGTCTGTCTGTTTGCCTGTGGTAATTCCTTGTAACGTCCATAACTACCCGAAATAATGGTCGAAATCGACTGAAATTTGGAAGGTAAGTGCGGGTTGGGTCGTAGATGGTCCCATACAAAAATCATTGAAAAAGTACTCTAACTTCCGTCTGCGCATGCGCAAACGTGAAATACTTGAAACGCCCTTAACTACCGTATATATCGTTGGAATGAGTTCAGGTTTGGAGGGTCGATCTGTAATAATACTTTGATAGTTCCACATGGGTTTCATTGGAATCGTACTGTGAGTTTCGTCTGTGCATGCGCGAACCTGCAATGCTGACCGTTTCCTTGTAACGCTTCTAACTACGCGAAAAATAGTCGTAGAGAGCTGAAATTTTGAGGGTGCACGCGGGTTGGATCGCAGATGGTCCCGTATCAAAACGAGCCTACCCAACTAGGTATTCTATACGTTCATGTGATTCAAGTGAGGAAGCTATACTGCCTACTCGAATTGGCAGACTTTTTTCTACAATATTATTTGTTGGTTCTGTGCGTTTGTCCTTAAAATTAACATGTTACTGTTGAATCCGAAGCTGGTATAAAATCAATCCCACGGCTTTTGACAATATTATTATATTAATTACGTCATGTGCTGTTGCCGAATATAGTAGACTGTAGGTACATTACATCATCTGATTTCGAGATGGTAGGAGGTCATCAGTGCCACTGAAAATATTGGCCATCATGTTGCAGTTCCCTCACTCGCGGTGATCCGTCAACACTGTCAATAATCTCAATTCGGTGTAAGATCGTGAAATCGTGCTGGATTCATTTACTTCCTTTTACCAGTTCTCGATTCACATCCCTAAAACAGCCCTAAAATCTTAAAGTATTGTTAATGGCATTATATCACAAATCACTTTCGAAATTGGTGAAGAATGTGACCAATAAAAATCCGGAGGATTGTGCCGCGCCTATCGGCCGTGCGTATGCTACTCATTAGTCTGCGGTTCAGAACTGAAAACCGTAAATCATCTTTAAAGCAGGCACCAAGTTGACTACTTAATCCTCGTTTAGTCATTCACGCTTTGATGCTACCGCCTCCCTCGTAAATCTCAGACGCAGACCGCTCGGTTTTAAACATCCAGGATCCATCTTCGCATTCTTCTCCCTGATTTTCCGTCTTATGTTTCATCGAAATGAGCCAATGGGTAGGTACCTGCTTGAATTAACGAGTTTTAGACAGACTAAGTGTCGCGCATCACCAAATAATGTTTCTTCAATTTCTACTTTCGTGGTGTCATACTAATTTCCTTCAGTTCCCATTGTCCTCATGTCTAGTAGGTAGGTATGGTATTTTTTATTTTCCTGTTGGTTTACATTGGAAAGGGACTTGCTCATGGTGAGCCGTATGTTAGAAGTTAGATTATAAATGGTACAACATTCTACTTTTAAATTGAATATTTTGTGATTCAGTTTAGATATTTATACAACTGCATTAACATTTTAGGACGTCCCTCGGTAGTAAGAGATGTCGTTATGTATTTGATCTGGTCAGAAGAGGAAAACGCTCGGCCGAGGATGAAAACAACCACATTTAAATTCGTTTCAGACCAACCTTAATCCAAATCCGTGGAAAAAAACCGCATGTGTGTGCGTGCATGCGTGCGCGTGTATGTGTGTGACAAAATCCTGTGTGCGCTGCCCAGGCCGCCGCCATTTCCAACCGATTTGCGTTGCTGTTTTTTTGTTCGATGCAGAAAACTGTCTTGTTGTGCCCTACGTCGCCAGAATTTCGAAATTTATTTCTACTGGGGCGGGGGGGGGGGGAGTATGCGTGATTAAGATTATCATACCACCATAGGGGACTTCCACTGTAATCCATGCATTACTCTACGTGATGTTTTCATTATACAGTAGAAGTCGCTTAGTAGAAAGGCGGTTAAAGGAATAAATCGGATATAAGGATAGAAACGGGTCCCGGTCGGTATATATTTAAACATATAGGGAATTGGCCTGTTATAGTGAACAAAAGTTCGGTCATAGTGATCAATTTTTGAGTTGGGGGGGGGGGGGGGGGGGCAAAAGTCGACACAATAGGTAAACATGGCTGAAATCTCCGAAAATTGTATATTATATTCACCGAAAGTGGTGTTTAATTATGACCCGATACAGAAGACAACTTCATTGGTTTTAATACAGAATTTCCTCCAAAAAATTTAATCAAAAGTAAGTCAGTTTTATAGGTCACAATTCGCCACTATCGGTTAAAAATAAAATTACCGCAAAGTATATACAGTAGACGTCGCTTATAGAGGTTGGTCGCATATAGTGATTGTTTCCAGTCTGTCAATCACTATACGCGACTTCTACTGTAATATCACTATACGTTCTTGTTAGCAGACATCAAAACTAAACAGGCTGAAAGTTTCCTTGAGTGGTAAAATGCTGTCACGTAAAATTTGAATACAATCGATAATTTAGGTGGAGGGTTGCAGTACTAACTCATCGGTATTTGCTCATACGATATTGCTGCATGATTGGAACTTTTCGAATTCTTTTCTGGATTCTTGTCATTTCTATTGTTTAAAAAAAAAAAAAAAAGGTTGAAGAAGCTCAAATCTGGAGAGGAAAAAACTTGTTAGAATAACTCCATTTGGAAGGAATATCGTATTCCTACTACGTGATAAATAAGTTGTGAATGATCTCATCTATACCAATTTGGAACGCCACTGTTGAGAAAAACGAAGTTTGTTTTGTCTAATGTGATGACTGTGGTTTTGGTTAAATTGGAAATGTAAAATTTGGCCTGAAGGAAATGTGATTTTGAATAGGAAGGAGTTTTGGAAGAGAGAGGAGCGAGAGGGATTGTATCCGTGCTGTTTTCACCTCCTTGGATACGCCTCTGGGATTTAGGTAAATATTTGCCCGGTTTTCACCACGTTGAATATTGGGATGGGCGCGCGTTTTTCACTTCCTTGGATATTTGGATAAGAAGTAAGGAGGATATTCGTCCGGTTTTTACCACGTTGAATATCCTGGAGAATACTTGCCTGGTTTTCACCTCGTTGAGTATTGAAGGATGTTCTCGCCCGGTTTTCACCACGTTGAATATTGGGATAGGAAAATATCCGCGCGGTTTGCACCTCCTTGGATATTTGGGTAAGAAGTAAGGAGGATATTCTTCCGGTTTTCACCACGTTGAATATCCTGGAAAATACTCACCTCGTTGAGTATTGAAGGATGTTCTCACCCGGTTTTCACCTCGTTGAGAACGTAGAGGGAAGGAGAAGGTTTAGTTGCTGATGAGTAGCTAAGGTTTGAGAGAGAAGGCACTCGTGAGAGAGAAATTGGACGTTTGCCCGAGCTAGGCAAGCTGGGCGCCTTATAAAGGCGCCTCTACCCTCCTCGGGTCCCACCGGAATGACCGTTGGGAGCCGTTGGAGGGAGAGCTACCTGTGCCCTGTCCCTCGCAATGGGTAGCTCGGCTTCTCCGTTGTTTATTGGTACAAATCTTAATGTATATACAGGAGTGGTATATTATAATGGTACCACGAAATGTAACGTATTTTATGTTCACATTTTAACCTCCACAGGGATTAGAAACCGTATCGAATGTCTTCTGTACGGTACCTACTAAACTATGCGCTTTTATCAACCTACCTAAAAGAAAAATTCGTACGTCTGCTTATTCCTTGTCTGCAATACTCTGGAAGAAACAATAACTGGTAGGTGCTTAATCCTTTGAGTTCGTACCTCCATCTGAGGGAATACATAGGTACTTATGTGTCTGAGGTCTAAGGAATACCTACCTACCCTCGCTTGTGATCTATTGATTTTTGGCATATTATTAGTTCACCGTGAGTTAGTTATGTTTGTGTTAATAAGCCAAAATGTGTTGTTTCTTCAAGTTGCATTGCTTGTCATGGCGCCGTTGTCATCGCCAGCGAGAACCCGCCGACCGTGGGGGGGGGGCTACCGAATCCAAATTTGAACCTGTGCACCCTTTAGGCCTTACACGTCCATCTCCCCTCGCCCTCGCCCGCCCTTTTTATATATATCTAACCCACTTGTGAATATTTTCGAACCGATCCGTTGGCCCGGTCTATTTCGGTAGTGGAACGTATTTCTGTACGGGAACTTCACACGCTATTATTAGGAACTCAAACAACAGCCATCGCACCGTATTGACGACCGTTTTCGTTTCAGTTGCTCAGTTCTCTGCATCTCGGATGCGGACTATTTTCAAAGTTAAGCTTGAAAGCGGGCCGAGCGAGAATAATTAAGTTCAGACTAATGTTAGGTAGGTAGCTGATCACTGGGTTAGGGTACATTTACACTGGAGCCGATTTTTTGCTCGGCCGAACTCGGCCGAATTTCTGCCGATTCAACCGATTAAGGGATTACCTAATTACACTGGACCCGATTTTTCTAAAGATTATACCGATTTTTATCAGTTGGCCCGAGCCCGTAATGGACGGAGAAGCGTTTTTTCGCCATTTCAATTCCGATTTTCATTTCATTTTAATTTAGTTTAATTTGAATATTTAATTTAATTTAATTTATACCTAAATGAATTGAGATTAAGACCAAAGGTGCTAGTTGAGTTCGTCAAAGAAAATAAAAAGGTCAGGTAGTTAGGTAGTTACAATTACTTTCAAGATGCATAATTTCCGCTATTTGATTACAGTTTTTCCTGCTGAAGTCGTTGTTGCGGTAGGATTTTGATGACGTGTCCCTTAAGGACTTCCTTTCGAGTACTAAAGATATAGGCAACTCGACGTCCATGTCAAAAGAAAATCCCCAAGCGAAAAAAAAGGCAAAAAGAAGTTGCGGTTTGACGCTCAAGAGAAAGTGTGGAACGCCGGATTCGGCCGAATAAAACGAAAACGTCTGCCAATTCGAGTAGGCAGTATAGCTTCCTGATTTGAATCACGTGAACTTATAGAATAGTTGGGTAGGTTCATTTTGATACGGGACCATCTGCGATCCAACCCGCGTGTACCCTCAAAACTTCAGCTCTGTGCGACTATTTTTCGCGTAGTTAGAAGGGTTACAAGGAAACTGCCAACATTTCATGTTCGCACATGCGCAGACGAAAGTTAAAGTACGATTCCAATGAAATTCATATGGAACTATCAAAGTATTATTCCTGATCGGCCCTCCGAATCTGAACTCTTTTCAACGATACTTGAGGTAGTTATGGGAGTTTCAATTATTTCACGTTTGCGCATGCGCAGACGAATCGATTTCCATGGTTATGAAATGGGATCATCTGCGATCTAACCCGCGTGGACCTTCAAAATTTCAGCTCTCTACGACTATTTTTCGCGTAGTTAGAAGCGTTGCAAGGAAATGGTCAACAATTCATGTTCGCGCATGTGCAGACGAAAGTCACATTACGAACCCGATGAAATTCATTTGGAGCTATGGAAGTATTATCTTGATCGAACCTTCAAGTCTGAACTCTTTTCAACGATACTTGAGGTAGTTATGGGTGTTTCACTTATTTCACATTTGCGCATGCGCAGACGAAAGTTACCGTACTTTTTCAATGATTTTGGTATGGGACTATCTGTGACCCAACCCGCACCTCCCTTCCAAATTTCAGCCCATTTCGACCGTTATTTCGGGTAGTTATGGGAGTTAATGGAATTACCACAGACAGACAGACAGACATACACAGAACCAAAAACGTTCCTCGATGTCTGAAACGCAAAATGGTTGTGGAAATTTTGATTTTGGAGGACATACATTTTTTTACCCATTCACGAATCCAAGGTTTCCCTACCTTCGGTAGTGAGGAAGCAAAATATTTTATTCGGAATCGGTGAGTCTCATGCGCTCGGCGTAGTTCGGTAGAGCAGGTCGGGCATAGTGTAAACACTTCGTCCGAATTCCATTGAATTTTTGACTTTCGTTTACTCGCCCTATGTCGGCCATATTCTGCAGAGTGAAAAATCGGGCGAATTTCGCCAACAGTGTGTAGGCACCCTCAATACGTCCTTCCCTCCGAAAACAGCATGTCTAACCAACCTGCGGGCCAGTTCAAAACTGCCTTCTATTCGGATGTTAAGCGGCAGTTTCTTAACATTTATTATGTTCTTTTTAACGAAAATCTCTGGCCATTCACTGTCGGTAATGAAACCTCATCAATGTTACGAAAAGTTAACCGAAAAGGTAAAAGCGTTGAGCTGGCTTCAACATTTGAGCCTCGTTTCGACCGGTGGCCTCCGTTCAAGGATCTGTGGGATGATCTTTTTTACAATCTGTAGAAAACCCTTACCTACCCTTGAAATTTGAGTAGGTCCTTGAATTGGTACCTGCCTACTCAAGTTCATCGCATCCCCACTAAACTTACAACGCATTCGCACACTCCCAGCTTGCACTTGAGATAACTAGTTGAATGAGGGGTACCCATGAGTTTAAAATTTTTTTTTTTTTAAATGAATGGTGATTCCATTCTGAGAATGTCAAGACCAACCACACTCTTGCGTTCATTTGTTTTTATTCTGAGGATTTTCAAAGTTTGGGCAAATAGTGACGTCACACTGATCAGGGGGTTCTGCCCTGGCGGGAGGGGTGCAGTGACGTCACTATTTGCCCAGACTTTGAAAATCCACCAATAAAAACTAGGTACTGATCGCAGGAGTGTGCGGTTGGTCTTGAAATTCTCAGAATCGAATCAAATTTCATTTAAAAATATAAAAACACAAGAAGAAAGAATCGTGGGTACTCATTTTCGAAATCGTGTTGAGTGTCGTCGATAATCGTAGTTATTTAATACCTACGTGTTCCATGGGCACAGAAACGGGAAATTGTCTTACCAAAAAAAACCATCAGCAACACTAACTATCACTGGTGATTTATACAGTAATAATTATACCGACCCTTGCGTAATAAGTGTTACCTACTTTATTGCAGTTTGCTTATTATGATGATTGTGTTCGTGTGTCTT
Source organism: Leptopterna dolabrata (assembly GCA_954871275.1). NCBI lineage: Eukaryota > Metazoa > Arthropoda > Insecta > Hemiptera > Miridae > Leptopterna > Leptopterna dolabrata. The sequence goes on along the minus strand of OX940978.1, from coordinate 3,228,873 downwards.
CCGGAGCAGGTCTGGGTTTTACGTTATACATAGGACCTGACGTTTACAAAAACTACCAATTTTAAATTTCAACAATAATGTTATTTCAAACACTTCCTAACTTGTGGTTCTTGTAATTTAAAAAAAAGCTGCAAATTATTACACAAAGGTTTATTATTTACCTGTATCCCCCCCTTCTGCGTAGATCATGGTTTTCTGTGGTCAATACCCTCGAGCTCCCCCCAAGAAAGCCCTAAATCGACTACTGGAACCGGCCCTGGAATTAAAGTTTGATACAAATGCGCGGGATTCAATCATTAATTATTTGTAGTTATTCATGAAGCATAAGGCAAATAATAAACCGTTGTGTAATAATTTACCCAATAATACTCCAACTTTTGTTCAAGTTGCAAAAGTACATGTTATCAACAAAATCCAAAATAGCCATCATTTTTCAAATGAAATAATATCACAGAACAACAAGCTCGACTTCATACAGTCATCCGTGATTATAATCAGGTGTTCCCTAGCGATGATATCTGGGCCAGATTTATACCGTTTGATTCACGATCATGTTGACGAAGCTTTTCGGTGCAAACGAACGGCTGGTCGTACAGTGCTCCGGGTGATCTCAAAAAATTCTTTGGTTCAAGATCAATTTAAAAACGTTAAAAAAAACCATACCCTTCTATTGAAAGTTTTCGAGCTACGGCGTTCTGAAAATTTCAACCTCCATTTTTCACCCCTTAGAGATGACTGACGGTAACGCCGAGCTTCGAGGACCAACTAGACCCCAAATGGGGCCTACAAACCAAATTTCATCAATTTGGTTCATGGTAACTAAAAAAAGTGCGAAGTACAGCGGACAGACAGAATTTTTTTATTGCATTACATACCTACCTTGAAATCCATCAAATTTTGAGGGGGTGTTGACATTTTTATTTTTTTAATGATCGATTCCAGAGGTTCATCATTGAAACTAATAAACAAAAAACTCCCTTCGCTAATTTCCTCATTATTTAATTCAATTTCCAGGACTGTACTGCAGCAGAACCCTGCTGCGGAAGGCGTTCCTCCAGGGCCGCCCTACAGACTCAACCCTCTACTCAAGTACGAAGATGAATATCCCCTAAGGAAGACCGGTAAGTCACAAAGATCTCACACTGCTCGACCTCATTGAGATAACTCGCCTGGTTTTCCATTTTTACCCAATCAAGTTGATGTTTAAAAAAATCGTATTTCGAGACCATTTGACGTAGTTTGAAAACTAATTGCACAACGAAACCCCTGCTTGTCGTCCATTGGCCAATCGCCCTCATGTAAATCATCTTCCTTTCTACTTCCTAAATGATTCATAAATTTTCTTTGCCCTACGCGGTCCACTGTATTTTATGCGGTATCTGCGTACACAACTTAACCAGTAGGCGTCGTTTTCAGTACCTCAACCTTGGGAACTTGACATATGTGATTATGAAATGTAAATAAAACGTTTCCTATCCGTTAGACCTTCTTCTTCATTTCGTCATTTCGCTTATTTTTCATTGATTTTGCTGTAGTTTCTGTCATCATTGTTAAGGTGTATCAGGTACCTACCTAAAAATTTTACACAATTTTCATGAGATATTCCAAATTCATAGCATCATTGTTTTGCTGTTATCCACATGAATCTCGCGGAATTTAACCCAATCCCGCTAAATGGACGATCAGGGTTCACCAGCACGTGTTTTCAGACTAATTGTTTGACGGCCTTTTTCTCGAATAACATTGCATCCTTGCCACAAGCAGCTCAAGATGCCATTTCTGATCTTACATAACCTCAGCTCATTTTTTTTTGAAGTTGTTATTTACTTGTCGCAAATGAAATTTTCATAAGGGAAAATCATCTTAACGTTTTCCCGTTATTTATATTCAAGTAACTGCGTCTCGCCGTGTATAATCTACAGAATATAAACCGACGAATTTTGATTTTATCAAGTTCATGATTCACTTTTGTTCCAGTATCACAAGTAGTTGGTACCTAATCGACTTGACTGATTGAACCAAACATTTTGTTGATGTTTAGAGTTCAGTCAGACTACTCCAAAAAGTAACGATTATTTAAACAAAAAAATGTGAGTTATCGGTCTTACTCAGCTGTTTCACTGATAGTTGTAACATGTCTGTCACAACAACAGAGTCGTTAGGGTAAATTTAACCAAAATTTCCAATGCTTGGTAGTTTGATTTTATAAAATGACTAGCCTGACCGCTCGCTTCGCTCGCTATCCGAGATTCGCTGTACGCAGTATCGTGGAACCAACAAACGACGGAAAAATCCCATAGCCTACCGGGTATTCGTGCCCAATTTTATCAAAATCCGTCAAGCCATTCAGGAGTTGACCATGGTCGACCATATTTCCGCTATGGTCAGGGAATTAAAAATGCGCCTACGTTCAACTTGGGAGGCTACCGGATATTGGTGCCAAATTTGGTCGATATCCGTTGAGCAATTCGGGATTCGACCATGGAGGGGCCCATGGATGCGCTATGGTCGACCGCGGGGGTAGGCCGAAGGGTCGGTGGTAGATAGAATTTCACGTAGATTACGAATACGCGATAAAAAATAGGGGTTACCATTTCAATTAACGAAGTTGACCATGGTCGACCATAGTTCCGCTATGGTGAGGGAATTAAAAATGCGACGTTGCACAACTTGGGAGCCTACTGGATATTCGTGCCAAATTTGGTCGATATCCGTCCAGCCATTCAGGAGTTGACCATGGTCGACCATAGTTCCGCTATTGTGAAGGGGACCGAAAAATTCCGACGTTGCTCAACTTGGGAGCCTACTGGATATTCGTGCCAAATTTGGTCGATATCCGTCGAGCCATTCAGGAGTTGACCATGGTCGACCATAGTTCCGCTATGGTGAGGGAATGAAAAATGCGACGTTGCACAACTTGGGAGCCTACTGGATATTCGTGCCAAATTTGGTCGATATCCGTCCAGCCATTCAGGAGTTGACCATGGTCGACCATAGTTCCGCTATGGTGAAGGGGACCGAGAAAATTCCGACGTTGCCCAACTTGGGAGCCTACTGGATATTCGTGCCGAATTTGGTCGATATCCGTTGAGCAATTCGGGATTCGACCATGGAGGGGCCCATGGATGCGCTATGGTCGACCGCGGGGGTAGTCCGAAGGGTCGATCGTAGATAGAATTTCACGTAGATTACGAATACGCGATAAAAAATAGGGGTTACCATTTCAATTAACGAAGTTGACCATGGTCGACCATAGTTCCGCTATGGTCAGGGAATTAAAAATGCGACGTTGCACAACTTGGGAGCCTACTGGATATTCGTGCCAAATTTGGTCGATATCCGTCAAGCCATTCAGGAGTTGACCATGGTCGACCATAGTTCCGCTATGGTCAGGGAACTAAAAATGCGACGTTGCACAACTAGGGAGCCTACTGGATATTCGTGCCAAATTTGGTTGATATCCGTCAAGCCATTCAGGAGTTGACCATGGTCGACCATAGTTCCGCTATGGTCAGGGAATTAAAAATGCGACGTTGCACAACTTGGGAGCCTACTGGATATTCGTGCCAAATTTGGTCGATATCCGTCAAGCCATTCAGGAGTTGACTATGGTCGACCATAGTTCCGCTATGGTCAGGGAATTAAAAATGCGACGTTGCACAACTTGGGAGCCTACTGGATATTCGTGCCAAATTTGGTCGATATCCGTCAAGCCATTCAGGAGTTGACCATGGTCGACCATAGTTCCGCTATGGTCAGAGAATTAAAAATGCGACGTTGCACAACTTGGGAGCCTACCGGATATTCGTGCCAAATTTGGTCGATATCCGTCGAGCCGTTTGGCCGTGCATAGAAAGACATCCACACAGACAGAGATCCGTTTTTATAATATAGTAGGGATCCTCTGTGGCCACAAAGTGTTCCATAAACTACTTTACATTTAGCTTAATAGTGAACCAAAATTTTATAGTTCTAGGAAAACGACTTGTAAAAGAGAACCAAACGCAAATGTTACCTATCATTGATGATAATCTCTTTGCAACATGGGATTATTCAACACCACTGAAATGGAAATTGATAAATTATAATAAAATTACTATTATGATAGGTATGCAGTAAAAAATGAAAGCGAAAACAAAAAATTAAAAAAAATTTCTTTGTAGAAAACCTTACCGTGTATCAGTATAATGTATGGTGTCAAAATTTGCAAATTTCAAAAACTGGGTGGCTATAGGTCGGTATGAAAATAAAGACTTTGAATTTCTTTGAGGTTTGCTTGTTGGTATTGTAGGTAGTGGCCTCAAAAATATTAGGTGGGTTTTATGTACAAATTTTATAAAATACCCCTCCCTAGCCATTGAGTAAAGTGTTAAGTAGATACGATATTGTGAAACTTTGACCGAAAATAATCAAGTTTTGAGGTTTCAGCGTCGAACAAAGTGAAAAGTAGATTCGAAATCATTCGTTGGATTACTTCTTGGATATTTCACACGGAATGACTACAAACCCCCGTCTTGTTGTTCGTACTCCTTTTTTCTATTATCTATTTTGTTTTCGAAAACTAACTAACAATCGGATTTTTCTCCTTTCCTCCCTCTAAAACCTTTCCCACCAGCTTCCGAACCAAACCTGCTCAAAGTGAAGTTAAAAGCTCGCCTGGAAAAACGGGCGTCGCCGTTCGCAAGGAGAAAGGAACGGCAACTCAAAAGGAAATCCACGTTGGCAAGTATGTTCAAGCATGGCATCTTTTCGAGTATTTTGAACGAACATTTTTGTCGTGTTGCCGAACTAACGCACCGTTTTCTGTACAGAATGACAACTAACGTATTTTCAGTAAATTGTTTCACCGGCAGTTCCTGCCAGTGGAGAGGATGTTTTTCGAAATGGGTAGCGCTCGCAAGTTGAGTTGAAAAAGATGGTTGATGAACATACCGTGAGCATTTTAACTGTGGATAGTGATTTGGTAGGTTGCTCTTATTCTCTATTATTTTACATAGGTATCACGTAAACTCAGCAGCGTGTCCACTTCCAAATTTAGATTTGGTTGGCAGTTCCCAGGAGACAGCATTAAAATGTACTTGTCGTGGTATTCCTCAAATTCCTACATTTACCGCTTCTATGTAATACGGTAAAGATTTAACCAAATAAACGAAGGGAACGACGAGCTGAGCGACGCCGTGGGGAAAGTAGGAGAAGGGTTCTCTCCATCGACCGCCATCGCCCCTCGACGGTCATAACGGCAGTTGATGGACGGGGGACGGGTGGAAAGGGGCCTTTATAAGCAGCCCTGCTAGCCCAGCTCTTCATTCGACTGACCACTCTCTGACTTGCAACTTCTCTCCTCACGCCATCTCTCTCTCCTACCCTTCTCCTGCACCTGCTGTGGTGGTAACCGCGGGGTGCTCCCTTCTAAGAATACCTGCTGTGGTATTCATCTTCTTCCTCCTGGCGTCTACTGTGGTGATAACCGCGGTAGGCCTCCTTCTCTCCTAGCACCTGCTGTGGTGATAACCGCGGGGTGCTAGCCTCCTCCTTTCCGGCAACTGCTGTGGTGATAACCGCGGGGCGCCATTACCTCTAGCACCTGCTGTGGCTCTTCCAGCTAACGCATGCTGTGGTGATAACCGCGGGGCGTTAGCAAAAGACTCCTACATAAGCACATCCTTCCCTCATCCTACCAAACCAACCTCATCCAGACTCATCCAAACCAACCCTACCTCCAGCCCGCCTGTCAGGCCTACGCCCAGGCTTACGACAGTACTTGCAACTTGCGCTGTGCCTACTTGCTTGATCTGATCCGAAATCTGGTTTAACGCCGTACACCAACCTACCTCACCACTAACTTGAACAGAAAGCTCTCAAACCACCTACACCAAACTCACTGCGAGTACTACCCATTCAGAAAACGTCTCAGTCCACTTGTGGACCCAGATAACCATGTTGAAAAAACTTCCAAAGCAGTTACGTATTTCAATGCTGACTGTATTACCTAATTGTTGACACACCAGAAATGACTGGTGTGCCGTCTACTTACTGACTCGTAAATTATCTTGTCTGAGTAGGTACCTACTGGGAGGATAGAGAATTTAGGTCACGAAATGAATGAAACTTTGTTAATTAATTTATGACCTTTTCAAATCACCACGAGTCAAGTAACATTATCTCGTTGAACCATTCCACACATCTAGATGTTTTCTTAATAACGCTTACTATTTCAACATAGGTACATTAGTACAATTATACTGTTCACTTATTTTTATGGTGAAAGATGAGCGAGAACTGGTGGAAACACTGGGAAAATCGAGCAAGTGAATCTGTTTCTCAGTGCATCAAACTGTTACATCAAAAAGCGAAAATAATATTAAAAAGTTCGAGAGCTAAATCGGTACTCCGACTCTTTGTGACAGAGTGTGAGGAGAGTGACAGTGGGCTCTCGAGAGTCCCGGTGCTAGACCAGCGATATTATCACCAGCTTAGAAGGGATATCGATTAGGCTTCAGCCGAAACGACCCCCTCTTCACCGGAAACACAAACAACTCGAGAACTGCCCACTGTCACATCTTTCAAATACGTCAAATAAAACTCAGTTTCTCATTTAAACAGTGTCGTGGATTCCTCCCAGAACCACAACCTTTGTATATTGCAAACATAAGTTCTCGCCAAATAAACTCGCAGAAGTGGGGACGAAAGCCACAGGGGAGTCGAAGCACAACCTGGGTCCCCACCATCCTCTACCAGCTAGAGGATGGATGGAGACGGCTTCCAGACCTATAAATACTCGCCTCCTGCGCCTTTCTAGCCATTCTACGCTCTTCTTAAGTCGCTGACTTATCTCTCTCTCTCCTCATCCAATCTCTCTCCTATCCTAAAAGATCTTGAGCATGGTGGAGGTTCGCCCTTAACTAAATCAAGCAAACACTCCTAAAAGATCTCGGGCATGGTGGAGGTCCGCCCTTAACCAAATCGAGCAAACTATCCAAAAAGAACCCGGGCATGGTGGAGGTCCGCCCTTAACCAAATCAGGCAAACACTCCTAAAAGATCTCGAGCATGGTGGAGGTCCGCCCTTAACCAAATCGAGCAAACTATCCAAAAAGAACCCGGGCATGGTGGAGGTCCGCCCTTAACCAAACCAGGCAACATCCCTCAAAAGATCTCGGGCATGGTGGAGGTCCGCCCTTAACCAAACCGAGCAAACTATCCAAAAAGAACCCGGGCATGGTGGAGGTCCGCCCTTAACCAAATCAGGCAAACACTCCTAAAAGATCTCGAGCATGGTGGAGGTCCGCCCTTAACCAAATCGAGCACACCATCCAAAAAGATCCTGGGCATGGTGGAGGTCCGCCCTTAACCAAACCAGGCAACATCCCTCAAAAGATCTCGGGCATGGTGCAGGTCCGCCCTTAACCAAACCGAGCAAACTATCCAAAAAGAACCCGGGCATGGTGGAGGTCCGCCCTTAACCAGAGCCGGGCACATCCTCCCTCACACCGCTCGTGATGAATGCGCCAATTTCAAATTCATCACAAACAGTTTACAATTTTCAACTATGGATTACTACCTAAAAGTTAGGTAGTTACTTACTTAGTTAGAATTACGTGGTAACTCCTTATTACGTCATATACATTTTTCAGGAGTAAAGTACAATATTGTTTACTGTCTTCTTCCTCTTTTCAGTTTTGTCAATAAATTGGATACATATTATTAAACAATTAGAATTTTACAATACAATGCGTTGGTTCTCGTATCTAGGTACCTGCTATTAGCATGGAACATGCTTTAGCCTTGGACTAACTATCCGAAAAATGTCACGCGGAAGTGTCACGAAATTTTAACGATGATTTTCACGTACAACCGAGTAGTTGCTAGGGAAATGAAACTTCTTTCATTTTCATCGGACAAAAATCGTTTTCCATTCGTTGGAAAGCTCTTGATTTATCACGAATTTATTTCGTATTTGTTCTTGGTATTTATTTCGTACTTTCATACTATAACTATATAAATTGATGTTATAAATGGATAGTAAACAATGACGCTTGTTTGGTTGTCACTTGGTTGTATCCTGGTGACGAAGTGAAATCATAACAGTGCGGCTACAGAATCATAAAAAGCACGGCTAAAGCATGTTCCATGTTTCTTGAATTTTAGCCGTAGGCTCTAAGCAGTAAGCATCCGGGGGTCCAGGGGGCTAGCCCCCTGGCGAGGCGCGCAGCGCCGAGTTTTTCATAAAATACATAGTTATAGAAACGTCGCCTGTTTCCACTAATTGTAAAAACCAAATAGGTAGGTACACTGTTATACCATTTTCCTGAATGGAATGAAACATGTTGTATTTTGTTCGGAGTAGTTAGCGGAAGTGGACAACGTTTTTGTAACTAGGTACACATTTTATCTGACCAACTTTGGTAGACTAAGTTGTTCCAATAATAAGATGCAACCAGAACTTCTATGTGATCGATAAAAGTTGATGTACAAATTGTTTCTGCACTCTTAAATTTGACGAATTTTATTTAAACAATAACTGAATGCTCGTTTTCATCGTCAAGGTTGTTTTGATTGCTTTTTAACAAAGCAAGGAGTGAATGCTCTGTATGGTTCGTATTGTTAGTTTTGTTTATTTCGCTGGGCTGAAAATATGAAATCTATGTACAGTCCTTCACGTTCTGATTGCTACCAGTGGCGAATTCTTTGTTAGAGGGTGGCGAATTATTAATGAAAATACAGGTGGACAGTTTCATTGATTTTCCACAGGGTGTTAGACCATCATTAATATTTTAGGAGTGAATACATGTCGGACTTGCATAACTAACGGAAATCACGTCGGATCTAATAATATACATTCGTAACGTTTTATGGCTAAATATTTATCAGTTGCTGTAAGGGTGATTGCTCGAGCTTTGAAAGTTATTCCATTCGATCCAGCGTGCTAGAAAACATGAAAAATTGTACCAGACACACATTTTTCTGACAGATGGCACCACTGGAGCCAGCGTGGCGCCGTTCCCTGGCACCATGGGACCAAAAGCTATGCAGACAATTCTGGAGGCCTAAGAAGTATACTTACTGTAAAATATCCAAGTCAAAATACCCAAAATTGCTGATATTATCGTGGCACATAAATTATGTGCATACATACATATTTACGTGCACATATATATAAATATAGTCACCCACAGATGTCGCTCGAAAAACCAAAACTATTTGGTTGGTATGGGTGCAACCCTGCAACTAAAGTCTATACCTACCTTTTTACAGAGAGAAGTGAAGATTAGGTTTGGGGTTGGGGATGGCGAATTTACACCAGTGCTTGGTCTGCCTGAATCGTCAGGATTCGCCACTGATAGTTTCAATGTACAGTATATATTGTTTGCTTGCGGTTACGAGTTTGAAATCATTTGTCAGTTTCGGACAAGAAGGAAATTAATTGACTGACCAGTAATTGAATATCTACTTACAATTCGAAGGAATAACCCAAAATTCATTTCAGAAACTGGATTTTGTTTGAAATGTTGTGTTTGATATTGAATGTTGGAACTATAGGTGGGTACTGTTTATATAGGTACACAGGTATTGGAATGTATTTAACAGCAATTTGGTTAATATTATCATAATTTTCTTTCACTGCTTTGGAAATTAGGTAGGCAGCTGTATAATTCCCACATCTCCACATATTATGTGGGCGTTTACTGAGTGATGAATGATTTATTGTATTTTTCAGTGGAATCTGGAAGCAGTAATCCTGATTCTGGTCCAAACTCACCTCCTGTGCATGCCACTGCTCAGTTATCACCACCAGCTGGACACACCACTCCAATTCAGGAGGTCAGCAAATCTTCGTATATAACTGATTTTAATGGATAAATAATACGATCTCACAGGGTCCGACGGAGTCATCATTTCGTTGGGAATGAGTCATACCCAGGTGTATGGGATAGGTCGTGAAACAATGGAATGACACGCTGTAGTTTTAGCATGGGCTATGCTCCTGCATTTATTTTTAATTTTTTTTTTTAGTCAATGTAGGTTTTTTAACCAATAATTTTTAAAAAGTCAATGTATATTTTTAATTAATTTAAAAAAATCAATGTAGGTTCCATTCTAAGAATTTTGAGACCAACCGCACTCTCATATGATGACTAGTTCTTTTTCTATGACTTTTTCAAAGATTCCAGCACTTCCTACTTCACAGTTGGGGGGGGGGGGGGGGGGGGGGGGATGAAGTAGAAGTGCTGGAATATTCGAAAAATCATAAGAAAGAACGAACTATTAATCTTAAGAGTGCGGTTGGTCTCAAAATTCTTAGAATGGAACCTGCATTCATTTAAAACGTGGAAAACGGTACCTCACAAGCTCATTTTACTAAAACACCAAAAAATCCTCTTTTTACCCCCATTTTTCACCCATTGGATGTATTCCGATTGGGCTGTAAAGTTTCGGGACACAACTAGGGCCCAAATGGAGCATGTGTGCGAACGAACGAATTTTTTAGACCAAAAACGAAGCCGGTATGCATGATACGGCGGACAGCGTACGTCGGACGGACATAGCATTTTCTGAATCTACGCATCTACGAATTTTTTAGACCTTAAATAAAGTATGCAAATTGCATTTTTGGAATCTACGCACCTTGAAACTTCAAAGAAAAAATTTTGGTGGTGTTCGGAAAATTTTTTGTTGAGCGAATACATAGGTGTATTATTCACAGAATAATAAACCAAAATAATATAAATCGATTTTGTCCCATGCGCATCCCCTATTGTTACTAGCCTCTTGTTATTTTGTTATTAGCCATTTTCCAACTCGTTGATGTCTTTTTCTACATGATATCGAATATTTACTCTGCCTTTCAGGAAGGGGAAATGCAGTATTGTTCAACGTCTGTGCGGTCTGAGCAAGGCGGCAGCCTCAGCGATCTCTCTGCTCTCTACACCAGTCCATCCCTCCCTAATATTTCCTTGGGCCGACCACCCAACAGCTCCTCAAACGTAAGTTGGAGTTTATATTGTAATTTGGTGTGTTTATAAGTGTTCCATCCAAAGGTTCGTCAATTTGACCTTCACGAACTCAGTAGAATCAACAGACATCAACAGGAAAACTTGTTGGGTGTTGTAGGACCCAGCCATCAGAATTATTGATTAATTCCTTCTTAGGGATTCGTTCTTAGGGATTGGAACTCCTTCTTAGGGATTGATGAGAGAGAAGAAAAATTCAGTCCTTCTTAATCAGCCTTTCGGGGCCTCTGAGGAAGCTGTGCCCTTTGTCAAACTGTATAATTTATTAAAATGATTGTAGGTATCACGTAAGACACACTCATAAAACAAAAATATAACCACGTTTTGAATTTTTATTGCTAAACCAAAACAACAGTTACTCAGTATGAACTTGGGTTTGGTGGAAGTTACGGTGGCTTGATGGGGATGGCTGCGATCAATGTGCCTGCCATCTTGTGGTTCATCCTCACGTACGTATCGCTTGATCGCGGTGGTCACCAGTGGGATGTCATATTACCATACCTTCCAGAGGAGTCCGTCGTCACTAGTTGGTTGAGTACTGGAGGCGAGCGCTTTCGATGTAAGGACATCATCATCAGGCCGTCGAGAGAATACTGGAGTCAGTTCGTCATTGGTCCTATTTAGGTATGTGCGGGGGAAGTGAGAGGTGTCTAGGAGAAAAACGCTGCAAATTCCTTGTCACTTGGGTTTATTATTCTACCGGACATACCTACAGAAATGTTGCTGTTCATCTTTGAACATTGATAGTGCCATTTAATTGTCTTGATTCACCCGCTAAAATACTACTTCTAGTGTTATTATACACATTTATGGTGATTTCAGACAGTTTCCCAGGTTTCTGACTCATAAAAAATGAATTTCGGGAGCTCACCCTTCGTTACAACCTCAATTCTTCACTCTTTGGTCAAAATCAACTTCATATTCGGTCTTATCGCCCCAAAAAACATGGAAAACGATACATCACAAGCTCGTGTTCACTAAAACCTCAAAAAACCCTCGAAAATACATATTTTTACACCCATTTTTCTCCCATAAAGCCCCTGGGTGTATTCCGATCGGGCTGCCGAGCTTTGGAGCACAGCTGGGGCCCAAATGGGGACCCAAACTATGTGCGGAAGAACGACTATTTTATACCAGAATTTAACGTACATTTAAGGCTGAAACTTCGTTAGAACCTCAATTTTCCATTCATTGGTCAAAATGGACTTCATGTTCGGTTCTTCTCGTCCTAAAAAACATGGAAAACCATACCTCTAAACCTCATGGTACTAAAACACAAAAAATACCTATTTTACAGCCATTTTTCACTCAAACCCTTGGGGATATTCCAATCGGGCTGAAAAGTTTCGGGACACAACGAGGGCCCAGTTGGAGCATGTGTGCGAAAGAACGAATTTTTTAGACCAAAAATGAAGCCGGTACCTATGCATGAAACGGCGGATGGCGGACAGACATTGCATTTTCTGAATCTACGCACCTTGAAACGTAAAAGAAAAAATTTTGAGGGAGTGTTTTAAAAATTGTTTGCTGAGCAAATACACACAGAATAATAAACCAAAAGGAAGTGAAAGGTGTTTTGGCGTTAGGGGAACTAAGGAAGTGAAGGCAATGGTCTGTCCTGTCTTGTGGGAAGAGCTTCGAATAGTCGAAGAGTCCTGTCTTGTGGGAAAAGTAGAATTTCGAAATATCTTTGAACCACCTCTGCCACTGAACATTTGTCGCTATTCTTTTCTATTACCCTAAAGATTGTACGAACTGTGACTTACACACATACTCGGGCAACGGTACCCCAACCAAATCCTCATACCTATCAAAATATACAGTAGCTCGTCATCTGTGTTACTGTAAAAGTTAAAAAACTTTTTACCTAATCCAGATTCCAGATCATTCAATATGAGATGTTTTTGTCATCCAGGAGAGTAAGCTCGCGCCAGTTTCCGAGGCTGAGGTGCGAGCGGCCTATGCTGCCAGGCTGGGCCTCCCGCTAACGGGTCAAATGCTCCCTGGCACGCTTCCGTTCTACCCGACGTTACCCTCAATCGACGGCGAATATTCCAACCCGACGTCGCCCTCGTACATCCAGAAGCAGATGGCCAGCCTGGAGCAGACAAGGCCGCCAATCATGGCCTCCTCCGTGTACCATCCGCCGCCTCCTATCACTGATACCCAGGTTAGTAGTACTTCATAATCACAACTGGGAGGAAGACGGCATTGGGAGGAGGAGAGTTTGGCTTGAAGTGAGTAAAGTGGAAGAAATCCACGGAATTTCTTCCATTTCCAACCATATTAATCCTTCCTGGAGTTGAAGAGTGAATAAAATTCATCAAGCCATTGCATCACCAGTATGAGGCAACAGATGCAAATAATCGTTCCTTGTTTATTTATTTATTTTCTTTATTACGGGCGAAATCTATTACAAGATACATAAGAAATAATGTTTCTGTACATTTATAGATAAGAAATATGATAGAACTTGATATTAATATGACATGTAGATAAAATGAAATAAATGACTGCTAGCATAGTGATGTAAAATGAAGGGGGAAAAAAAAACAAGAAAAATAAAATACCTATTCGGGATCACGGCAGTCTGCCATGGAATGCAACGCTTCTCCCTCTAATGGACGAGGTGGGACTGGTCAGCAAATCCAGTTCTGGGTACCTGATTAGTAGGAAAGACCTCCCCGCAGGACAGAGGGCGTTGGCGGAGGTAATTTTTGGGAGAGAAATCCCACACAGGGCCTGGGAATGGGTACCGGTATGGGGGGATCAAAATTCTCATTTCCGATATGAGATTCGGACAGTCTAACCCACCGGACCAGCTTGCACAAGAATACTACTACTTGTTCAAATTATCGTGTACTATTGAGCTTCTAACTCATGAAGCATTCTAGGGGCTTTGTGATGACTTGTGCCCAACAAAAACCCCTTTCCTGCGAGAGACATGGCAAGGTGAATGACAAGTGAACTGTCGCTACACGTGCGAATATGTGTAAATGCGGTGTGCGGTTTAATGCCAGTTGTGTGTATCGAGTCTTACTTCAAATGTACTTGTAATATGGGAGTCTGCTGCTCCTGTTTCTGTGTGGTTCTCTAGATCTCATTCCTGAGGAGCAAACTTCTCAAGTTCAGTCAAGATCATTTCCATCATTTCCAGTTCTGTGATGGCGTTTTTTAATTTGAATTCTGCATGTATGCTCCCACAGGCCTGCTAAAAAGTACTTGTTTGTCTCAGGTCGCGCATGCCCGACTCAACAAAAATCACCGGCCCCTGGGAAGAACGCAATCCGCCCCTCTGCCCCTTGGTCACCCAATGCTCAACACGCAAGCGCCGCCCATTTCCAACATTGTCCATTACGAAGACACCCGAGACTATCAACCTCCACCCACACATCAGCCCTCTATATCAACTAACCTACTCAAACAGGTATGTTAAGCTCATCAGGTTTGTTAAGCATAGTTATTTGTGCAAACTTAATATTCCCCGGAACAAGAATTGATATATCAGAGCGTTGAATTCATTGCATGTGGTAGTGTTCAGTAGGTTAAGTACATTAATCAAAGTCTCAGGTGTCATTCGATGTTTCAGCAAATCCGACAGACTGTGTTGACACGGGTTGAGAGAGAAGGGCGCGTACACATGATTTCACAGCTTGAGAATACGCCTGAAGCTGATGACACATCCGAGGTAAGTTCATTAAGAAATTTCAAGTTCTCCAGCTTTATTGCATACCTACCTACAGACATTTTTGTCAGACCCCCAGCTAGGCTACAAAAAGAAAAAACCTTAAATCTCCCCTAATCTACTTAGTGTTTGACATTTTATTATAACACTTCTTGAAAACACTCTTCATCCACGTGTACGTGTTAGTGATTTAACGCCTTATCACTGAGCAGTTTTTCTGCATTTTTTCCGCATTTTCATAACTCAAAACTGGCAACTAAAGAAGAATAAAAAAACGTGAATGTTGAAGAGGAATAAGTGCTGTACATCTCCTATACAACGCATTATGCTGGAATGCAGTTTTATTAACACTGAAACTTTAACATCACTGGAGTCAGGTTAGGGCTTGAAATATAGAAGCAGTGTTAGCGTGTAGCATTATCTGAAAGTAACAAAGGGAAGGATAAACAGAATAGTTACTCAATCTTTGAGTATCACTGAATAACAAAAGGATTCTCAAAACTGGAAAATCGGGAAGGTGACGACGGGGTTACCGACAGTGTTGTGAATTGTTACCTTCTCAAGAGTTACGTTTTGCATTTTTCTTGCAAAAAATGGCGTCGGGGGAAAAATTAAAACTTGTCCTAAATATCTCAGTGAGCTTAATATTGCTCTGGCAGGATGTGAACCTTGCTAACCCTTCACCCTTGGGGGTGAAGAAATTTACGTTGAGAAAATGCTGTAAAACTGCAGTTCTTCCACTTCACGTTCGGGAATAAGAAAATGTGGGGAAAATGCGTAAACACTGTTAGGTGCCTTTAGGTACCTAATTCAAACTTGGCAGTTCCCAGAGGGAAGTGACTCTGGGAAGCCAGTTATGAGCCAGTGATTGGACGTGGATAGGAATTTGCTGCTTTCGACCTCAGAATATAATTCAGCACTCTCGAAAACTTCTGTCCCCAAATTTTAAGATCCAAAATCCGAGTAGTTTGGCGGGAATAAGCTTTAAAAAAAGTGTGACGTCATCTGGTATGTTTCCCTCTCACTCGGTTCCCACGTGTGGGAGTGAGAAGGAAATATGACGTCTCACGCTTTTTCCTTCCCCTTTTCACCCACTTCCGTTCGTTTCCACCCATCGTATAGCACCTTTTTGGTAAGCTCTCAGTTAGAACTACAATTTGAAAGAATTAAGTAAAAATTAAATAAAAAGTACGTTCATTCCTCTTTGAATTATTGACAGGTGATGACGTATAAACTTTCAGCCGAGTCAGTTATCATGTATGACATAATACTCGGAATGTTTCAAATTGTTCAGCGTTCATTTTGATCCATTATCGAAAAGTATTGAACGTTAGACTGCATGAACCTCATCAACTTATGCAAGCAAATGTGTTAAAATGTCTGATTCTGTTCAAAGCTTAGTTCAAGTGAGTTGAGCTGATATTTTTACAAAGTTATGATACAGTTTGAGCACTGAATACTCGGAATGTTTCAAATTGTCCAATCTTAGCGCTTTTTTTCGAAAAGCTTTTTACTGATTTACTAAAGGGTTTTTCGATATTGTCAAAGGTGATAGACCTGACAGAGAAAAGCAGTAGGCATATTGAAGGAAGCGAAGAGGAGAGTGAGCTCTCTAGACAACAGAGGGACAGGGAAACGTTTCTCCAGCAACAGAGGGACTTGATGATGCGGCACACCCTTCAAGTCAATCAAGGTAATCTTGGTTTTAAACACTGTAGTGCAGATACTCATGTGGGATCCAAACCAATTGCAGATCAAATATTCTTGAGGAAATCTCTAATTTTTTTTTATGCACTGGTTTATGCTACAGTGGTTAAAATTGGCACACAGGTAAAATGTTTGAAAAAATATGTAGTTTGTTCTAGACAGTTGACAATGTCTGATTATATTTCTGCAGGCTGTCCTACTACTGCCAGTCGGGCGTATATTGGTCGGCCTCTAGCTAGAGCTCTCTCTAGCCCGTTAGTGGGATTTGGTCCAGAGTCTCAGGTTGGAAGCAACCACACCTCCCCCAAATTGGTTGGGTGAGTTAATCAGCATAATTATCAGATATAGTTTTTCCACAATGCCCTTCTTGGTCATGTAGTAATATCTCGTAAGCCCCTCTAAAATAATGATTTCTTTCTGTAGAAGTCCTCAGAGGCTGACAACAGGTCTCGCTTATGACTCCGGCATGTTGAAACATGCTTGCATGTGCGGAAACAACCACTGGCACCCAGAACACTCCGGCAGGCTCCAGAGTGTCTGGGCTCGCCTTGGGGAAACAGGCCTGAGTCAGCGTTGCGCCAGAGTTAGGTCTAGGAAGGCGACACTCGAGGAGATCCAAACCTGCCACTCAGAACCTCACACCTTACTTTTTGGTACGTCACATTGTTCACTTTCAAACATGACACCATCTAGTCAGTAATCAGTAAGTCACTAATATGAGCATATCATTGTATAAGTAACCCTGTGATTTTATTCAGGCACAAACCCCATGAACCGACAGAAGTTGGACATGAACAAGCTCTCTCAGCTCCCTCTCAAGAACTTTGTTAGGTTGCAATGCGGTGGAGTTGGCGTTGACTCTGACACAACGTGGAATGAAATTCACACGGCACCTGCGGCCCGCATGGCGGTTGGATCAGTTGTCGATCTCGCTTTCAAGAGTGAGTACCTGTATGGGTTTATGCAATGGTGACTTGATCTACAGAGCCGCAAGGCATGCTGATGAGCTCCTTATGTTGATTATGAACACCCATCTTGACCAGCTTTCAACAGTGTTAATCATGATTTATTTACTTAATTTTGCAGCTGCTACTGGTGATATTAAGAACGGGTTTGCTATTGTCCGACCCCCAGGACATCATGCTGAAGTATCGCAAGCTATGGGATTCTGCTTTTTCAACTCCATTGCCATCGCTGCCAGGCTCCTTCAGCAGAAGCTTGACTTAAGGAGAATACTTATCGTTGATTGGGTAAGCTACCTACATATCAACTTCGCAATTGCCATGAAACTTCCATAAAACTGTAAAATAGGTACCTGCTTCATTAACTGTGTTTAATTTTAAATGCCGGCCACAACCGTTTGATTAGGTACTGCAGTTTGTTGCTGAGAGAATGACTATAAATATTGCTGGTCTTTCAGGATGTTCATCATGGGAATGGTACGCAGCAGATGTTCTACGATGATCGAAGAATTCTATTCATCTCTTTGCACCGACATGATGATGGCAACTTCTTCCCAGGCACTGGAGGTCCCACAGAAGTAAGCCTCGTTTCACGATTTCTAACCATAACACATCATGAAATTCAAACTATGTACATTTTGGAGTCATTTGGATTCATTATATTAATCAAAAACTTGGATGAACTGTGAACCTTTCCAACATGGTATTTTGGAATTGATTTGTGACGTATATTGCCTTTTCTAGTGTGGCGTTGGAGCTGGTCTGGGCTACAATGTCAACATTGCTTGGTCTGGAGGTCTCAACCCACCAATGGCCGATGCAGAATACCTCGCAGCTTTTAGAACAGTCGTCATGCCCATTGCTAAGGTACTATTACCAATATATTTATTTTCCTGATACCCCTCCTTCGCCAAATGTTTTAAATAGATTTGTTCTTGGGCGGGAAGCACATTTTTTGCTGACTGATCTTGATTTGTAAGTTATAACAAATTTTGATAACAGCAAATGTTTTTATAGTTCCTTCATATTCCCCAATTACTCCCCTTGATTATTAGTCAGAATTATGTTTAGGTGCCTACCTTGGGGAATGATATGACTTGGATTTTTGGCCTCTCCAGGGAGGTTTTTGCAGGGAGGCTTGCTTCAAACAATTAACACGTTCCTCTGGAAATTATGTTAATTGTTGGTACTTCTACTGCTAGCGGAACTAACGCTTTAGCTTTGCTTCCAACTACTAGTTTCTATCCTTGTTGCTCCTATTTATAGAGAGTAATTACGAGAATGCAAGTGATATTTCCATGCAATCTCTCACAAATTCATCTCGTGATTTTCATTTTATTGTTTTCAGGAATTCTGCCCTGATTTGATTTTGGTATCTGCTGGCTTTGATGCAGCCACTGGACATTCCGCTCCACTAGGAGGCTACAAACTTTCACCTTCTTGTTTCGGATGGATGACCCAGCAGCTCATGCAAATAGCTGATGGCAAGGTAATCTCAACAGAATGATGTGCTCTGGAAAGAAAATCAGTTCCTGTTTTATGAATTAGCAGAATTAGAGCAGAGGCACAGATATGGCCTTTATGGTTTGTAATCTGTTACGGATTGTAAATGTATCTTCAACCATTTTTCGTGCAAAATTTGCATCCCTGCCCTTACTGACAGTTGATTTGACTGATGCATCAATCAACTCAACTGTTGCAGAACGTATTTTAATTGTACTGAAAGAAATTTTCTTATTTTTCAGGTAATTCTCGCTTTGGAAGGTGGCTATGACCTTCCAGCCATCTGCGATTCGGCCGAAGAGTGCGTCAGAGCTTTGCTTGGCGATGACCCTTCGCCGATTTCTGAAGAGGAACTCAAACGTCCTCCAAATCAAAATGCAATCGATACTCTGCAGAAAACCATCGCCATACAGGTTGGATTTCATTTTCATTTCATAGAACTTCCTCAGGTTTCATAGAGTTTTACTCATTTTTCGTGCTTATTGGCATCTTTGGTTGACAAGTTGACATCAAACTCTCAGAATATGACTACTATGAATTTGAGTAGGTACTTGAATAAAATCTCGTTACTTGTTGGTGAAGTAATTCCTACGTTAATTTCACCAAGGTTGTCTTAGCAGCACCTAGCCTTCCCTTAGGCAAATCTAGTCTTGTTATCTAGTAATGTTCCTTGTACCTGGTGTATAGTAACTTTTACTTTGATTTTCATTCAATTGGAGCAAGTTCAACTACCTTCTGTGGTTAGGCAAACGTGCAAGACAGTAAAACCCTGGTGCATGATGAGTTGCTCCTCATGTCATATATAACAAACCCGCCATGCTAAACCTGTCTCAAGATGTTTCTAGTGTTTTAAAACACTGTTTTTTGTGATCTGCACCTTTGGAGATGTTGAGAAGACTTTGAGAGTTATTATCTTGGTATTGACTCTGAATTCGTGTGATTCTATTCCAGTTAACAACTCTTATTTTCTTTGATACCAGATTTATTATTGATTTAATGAAACCTCACCAGAACGCGCCTTTTTGCGATTCCAGCTGAGCCATTGGCCTTGCCTAAAAGAGCTGGCCAACACAGTGACTTGCTCCGCGCTCGGATCACCATGTGAAGAATCTGAAACAGTTACGGCCACAATGGCTTCGCTGTCTATGCAACAACACGTCGCTCCCCACATCAGGTAAGAACTTCTTTGAGAAATACCTCACGTGAGATAAACTTGTATTATTGGGTTGAATGATGCAGCTATATAAGGAATTTAGAGTGTTATGTGGAACCTTATTAAGGAGATTGCACCAAGTTGGTAGTGAGGGGACAAGTAATATGACGGGAAATTCCTTCAAAAGAATGCCATCCACGCTCCGTTAGTACAATGCACCTCCTTCTGATGAATGTATAATTGCTCTAAGAACTTTTTTACTACAAACTGTAAACGGTGACATTAATCGAAGGTGTCTGATGTAATCTCATTAACAATAGAGCCAGAAACTAATACGACGGTTTTCCAAAATGAAAGTTCCGCACCATTCCATTACTTTTCAATGAAAGTCTGTATTGTGATACCAACAGAAGTTACTTGAAACATGAACGTGAATAGCATTATCGCTTCCACGTATATAACTTGAATGAATGGTTGAATCCTTTTTGGAAGCTTTAAGGATCTTCTATCACTTTTCTTTTCTTTAATGAGTCACCAGATTTATTATGACTTCCAGAGAAATGGTAATTGTTCCAGAGTCGTTCTCAAATAATTGGCTTTCAGGGGATCCTTGTTGGTTATTAGGAGGTATGCAAGTAGAGGCTGGAACCGATCTCCTGTCCCTAAAGGCAGAGCGGCTCCATCCACAAACCCTGTCAGCTCTTCTGCGGATATCCACCTATTCCGAGAGCCTCTGATGCTTATGGACGCTGCCCATGTGATTGCAAAACCCATTCACGTCCTTAGCCATCCTTTTACTTGCCCTTGTGACTTGACCCATTTTTCTGGTAATCTCTCAACAAGGACTTTGGTGAATGCCTCCATCTGGGGAGCGTAGAAGCCATCAACATAGCACACCAGTGGGGTACTCACATGCTGCCAACCACTTCCAATTTTTTTCCTCCTCAGCCCCAGAAGACTGCCGTGATCGTGTGGTCGTCATGTGACGGAGCGTCTGTGTCAGAGACCCGGACACCAAACAATGCTTCCCTCTGTCATTCCCACACGCTACGATATACTATATCCCGTGTGAGTGTTCGCTGAAGATTCATTATCACTTATTCTTTCACGGAGTTGCCCCACCCGGTCGACATCAATCCCTCCACTAGGTCTATTATTTAATTGTGTGAACTCTATTCCATAGGTTGGCTCTTAGTTTATAATGACGGTCACAACTACAACAGAAGTAGACAGTGTGTAATGGATGAGGGAGTGTAACTAGCCGCCCATACAGCGTAGTTTCCCCCGCCTCTTTCAGGTAGGGAGGCAGTGTGACAGCTGCCCCCGGAGACACTGGTTTGATTATTACGCAATGCCTCCAGGAGTTGACGATTCGTTTTCACGAATCGACCGCTCCATCAGCCACGTGTCAAAAATATTGGGAAGAGCCCGGATCCAATATGGACGGGATTCCCATATACCGTCACAAGTGGTGGGTAATTCCTGGGAGCTTATTTTTTGGGAACTTTCGGGGGAATAATCTCGGGAATATTTCCAAAACGGGAATTTATCTGGGAATTTAAGTTTCTTCTTGAGAAATCCGTTTTATCCTTGTTCAAATATTATTTAACCTGTCCTGTTGTTTTGAATACCATCATTCTGCTTCCCACTTGAGATAACATCAGTGAACACAGCATATATCCTTCAGTTTTTACTTGTTAATGGAAAAAATATTCCTTACATGTAGCAAGCATACCCTGTAATATGCGTAAATAACAGATGAATAGTTAATATAGCAAACTAGACCGTCAGATGAAACGGGTCATGAAAGAACTGAAACAAATTTCTTGTCAAAACATTTGTGAACCAAACTGTAAAAATTGTGAAGATGTTATTCAAAATCAGAGCCCGATTGTGATGGAGTGGGTTCCTGGTCACTAGTATCCCTAGGGCATGTTTTGGATATTTTGGGAATCGATTCATTGCCTTACGATTCCTCGATCTATCGAAAAAAGGTCGACTGAGTTTCCAGCCCGTTTGATGAACACAAACGAAAGTGGTGGTTGTTAACCTTCCTCCCTATGTTTTTTTCTTATTGATAATGCTCGTGGGTGACACATTGCTTTCAGAGTTTGTTTTTGTGCTACAGAGGTAGGTATCTAATCGTTAAAATAATCCAGAATAATGTAAATGGCAAAATTTTGAAAGTTCCCGATTTTTTATGGGAATTTATATATTGTGAATTCCTGGGAATTTTCCAAGTTCGCGGGAAATGTTCCTGGTACCCACCACTGGATCTAGATAATAATAATATAGCCCAACTTCAACTACTGTCTTGGACTTTCCTTGAGAAAATTGGTCAAAACCCATGTTTAACATTTAGTAGGTGTGTTATGAATATACGAGTTTTATAGTGCTCTGTGATGCACTTGTGAAGCAATGCAGTGCGATTCTGTCATGTTCATCTTTCATCGGCTAGTATTGTCGCTTGTTCCAATTTATTTGGTACTCAGGCATTGACGGACTTATAAGGACTTACTTGGCATTGATCGTATTTTAATCAACAGTTTACTCGCATTTCATATTATATGCTTGGTTCGGTATCTGAACAAGAAGTTCATGAAAGGCAGTGAAGCAGAAGAATTCCACTGTTGACCACATTACAGTTTCTTGCGGAATCCACAATCGGTCTGACTATACGATGGATACTTCAACAGTCCATCCAGTGCTATCCATCTATGCTGTTGTTGGTCCGATGGTGACGTCATTACGACTGATCAAACCGTTCAAACACGCCCCCTGAACAGATTTGTGTAATAATAAGGTAGAGCCGTATCTTGATGGGGCAGGTCACCCATTGTCAAACACCACCGTTAGGTGTGTTGACAGGTAATTGTCAACGTAGGGCCCTAAAGTCTCCTGTGCCCAATAATATTTTAACTGTCATTTCCGACTTACATAAATATATTTCAAAACTATATCGGTCTTTTTCCAATCATGTTTGCAATAGCCGAGAAGAAAGCGTGGAGCCGATGGAAGAAGACGAAGTCAAGTGAAGAGGCGCAACTGACTTGATGAAGTTGGTTTAAATTGTTCTGAAACTCTGCGCAAGGCGCATAGCCGTTGCCGAGCTGTTCGGCCCATTGGTTACTTGTCCCAGGACGCTTCCCGGATTCGCCTCTGGAACAAACACAGCGTTGCCGGTCGAAAATGAAACGCCGTCTTGGACATCTAGGATTTGGCTTGCAAACATACGTAATTATAACACACAAGTCCGCAAGAGCCAAATCACAAATGAATAACACACAAGTACATATATATTTATATATAGATAACTTAGTTGTGGGCGCTCTCCCTTTGGTGTAACCTTTGCCCCCCGTCACATTGAAAAAAAATTTCGTTGTGTCCCAATACCAAAGAGTACCTTGCATGGAAAATTGTATCATTTCTGTATATATTTGTTTCATCATCATTGCACTTCAGATCAGCTACAACCGGTCATAATTCGTTTAAATTATGCGTTTAGTCGAAAAAATTATAATCATACCAAAATTTATATGAGAAATATATTGGATTACCTTGTAGGTCGTTATTGTTGTCATTATAGCTTTATATTTTCGTGGTACCTCCCGTGAAGGAGGGCAATTTTAGTGTTGTCAACGGTTGTTTAGATAGTGGTTATTATTAAAGAAATTGATGATTATTTTAAAAATTGGATGCTCTGTTTTTTAAAATTAAAAAATCAGATCTGCGTCGTTTTCTTCAACAAAAGACAATAGGTACGTATAGGGTCCTATGTGTTTCAAGTTAACGTGGCTGGTTGGATATTCGGACTTCCTTCGTAAGTTGCTATTTTTACATTTTGTTGAATAACACACTAAAATCGACATTAAAATTATTATTATAACAATTGTCCATCATTACACTAAATTCGGTGATGAAGCTTTTGTTCTTATCTTGCACAATTTATTTGAGCATTAATTTGATGAGCTTACTATCAAGTGTCAAGATTGTAAAAAAAAAAGTTATTGTGATTTGGTTATTTATTCAGAATTACCTATCGGGTTCTGTGAATTTCATTACACATTCCAAATGAGTGTTTTTGTTGATCTTTTTTGTATTCTAAGGTGATTTACCAATATCTTTTGTTAGCCATTTGGTTTCCATTGTAAATAATATTTTTACATAACGTTTTAGATTAGAAAAGAAATTTCTGTGTCGACAAAATTATTTCGAGGACCGAATCATTCAACATATTTTTCTATCAGATTTTGGTGAATTGGGTGTTTCAGAAATAATTTCGGTTTGACACTGACACAAAAAAAAAATGAGACATTTTATGGAATTATTATTATTCATATTTTACGGATATTATTCAATCGCATTTTTGCATTTTACTTGCCAAATACTCTTTCTTGGATTCTTTTATGTCACCTGTTTGCAAAAGTTTTGGTCAGCCGAGCTGGATTATCAGATTGGCACGATTCCCTGATATGAGAGATCGCGCTGAACATCTTGGAGGTATATTCAATCATTTTCTCTGTTCTATCAGTTAAAGTGGGTTGAAACGAACTTATTTTGAAGTTCATTTCTAATTCGTTCCACCGAGAAGTCGACGGCTCTCAAAACTACTTGGTTGGTTTCTAGCGAATTTTCGATGGAAATAACCCATTTTAGTTGATTGAAGCGTGTCAATTCATCCCTCTATTCCGTTTATCGTCCCAATTTCCCTTATGTTGTACAAAATTTATTTATTTATTTTTTACGATAACATTCCTCGACGTAATTTTTAAATTAAGTAACCGACTCCTTGAGACCTCTGTAACGCTAACCGGTTGGTGTTTGGTTTTTATGTTCAGAACCTCATGCGGTGAATTGCATTCCTTTTGTAATAATTAATAAAAACGTTTTCAAATCCTGCTTAATTTGCACTAATTCCTCCCACCATTATATAAACTTACTCTTCATCAGATTTCACAGTTTTTCATCCTATCGCTTCACGGAAAATACTTTAAAAAATATATATTTACAGTTAGGTAGTGCAACGAATTTTCAAGATCACCTCGATTTCGTTTCTCCTTGCACAGACCCCTAAACTAAGCAATATTTAATTTTCACCAACCATTTTATCAGGTAGGATGGTATCCCTTAGATGCGCTTTTTTCATCATCTTATTACGTAGAAACCTAGGCACACGTTGATTGTTGATTAATTTTGATCCAGTTTGACTGATCAAGATCTTTTGGATTATGAGCTTTGGTGTACCTTTGTACCCCGAATTGTCGCAGCATGTTAAAGTATAATAATAATTTATTTTATCACTACAAAAAAATTTACAGCCAACTTTGGTTACATGTTATTTACGTGTGAGGAATATTAAGGGGTATTTATTTGATATCCTCTCACACTTTCGTATTTTTCAAACGGCTATTGCAATTTGTAATTCATTTCCTTTTGTTCTTAGTTTATTTTGCTTATTAGGTATGATATTGTCACTTTCTGTGAATTTGTTGGAAAAACAATTGTTGATATACCTAACTTGATGTATGGAATTTGATTTGAATGCATATGACTCTTAAGCTGCTGGCAAGCAGGTCATATCGGCACAACGGCTGGACCGTTTCATGTCTTGTTGTTAAGGCAGATAAGTGTTTATTTTCTACAGTTCCCCCTTCCAAATTACGTTTTCAGTTAATTGTCTTAATTTCGCGTTGTTATTATAAATTTATTTTAATCGACGGGGGAGCTATGATTGTGAAACTCGATTTTCATCTGACGCTTAACTGTTTAAGGTTATTTGATCATTAAATTATTTTTGAACTAATTCTTGCGGGCGCATTTCAGTTTAGTAGATTCATTTCCTCTCGTATTTTGGTACTGAAGAATATTGGGAGTTCGAGGATATGAATTGCAGCTAGGAGCCTCCCTCAACGTTTCACCTGCCCGCAGTAAACTCTGGTTTTTAAATGCCTCCAATTGATTGTTGACTAGAGCTCGGTTCGCATTTTACAAAAATCAAATTTTAATCAGCCGAAATTTAAATTGTATCGGGCAGTGCGTGAATACCACAGTCGAAATACCTGTACATACATCTTGAACCTTGCAAGATCTAGTACTGGTTACGTCTTCCCTGTTGATCTTGGTCCGCCATCTTGGAATTCGATGGTCCAGATTATGACGTTTTGATTCCTTCAGGTTTTGAATTTCTGTCGAACTCTAGAACTGCCTGTTGTATTTAGTAGGGTTTCAGCAGCAATCATAACCAGTGGTGTAACTGAATATTCAAAGAAAGAGAAGGTTTAGATTGCTGTGTTTGTGGTCAACCTAGCTTTTTTTTGAGCCTGGCCTATCTGAATCCGAAGCTGTTTCCGCCTATAAATTTTGTTTATTTAATTACAGCCCCCCCCCCCCCCATGCGCAGGCTGATTTGAACGTAGGTACTTGATTGGGCGGTGGAATTTATTGATCAATTCAATAATTTTGCATTATCATGTAAATTCTGAATACGAAAATTTTCAGGTAGCTTTCAATAAGAATTTTTCCAATAATTAATTTAGAACCGATTCTGTAAACTTCCCTTATCTTCGTAATTGCATTAATTACATACATAATTATATACAAATCGCTTCATATTCATCACATTTGGCTCATAGTTGGCTTTAAAATATCAGTTAAGTACAGTTTGAGTAGAGGCTTGGTACCTAGTAGGAATAAAAAATTTGAATTTCAACTCTTGATTTCATCCAGATATTATTCAAATTTCCACAACATGGCATGGTCATCGTGTTTCTTTTATACCCAAGAGGCTCCTTTCTGCACTTCATATTCTCATTTTAAATACCGCGTTCAGCCTCGAATTTCAATCAAATTCTCCTCAGATTTGCATGGAAATTCTCAGATGAACATAAGCATAGCCATCGAACTTGGAATATGCGCCGCGAGTTGGAAAGGTCCTGTCTAGTCATTAATATTGAATACTATAGTTTATGTAATTTTGGAAACCTAAAGTTTCTGAAATGGAAAAAAAATTAAAAAAATGTTCTTTGTATTACATGTAAGGCTTCGTAAGTCCTTTTTATTTTTCGATTAAAAATATCCATTTGCTCTCGGCTGTTATTCCATTTCTACTTCCTCCTTACTTGTTTCTCAGTGAAATTGTATTTATTACTGGTTTATTTCATATTTGAATCTTTGGGGTGATCTTGAAAGTTTAATAGCTCAATTTTGTTGGTATCTGACTGATCAGTGCTACTAAAAATTTAACCATTTTCGCGTTTTCAAGAATTTCTTCTTGTCCTCGTTTCAGGTTTTCAAATCCACTCACTTTTTTTTATTTTCTTCAATTTGTATCCTCTGGCAGCCATATTATCTGTTGGCTACATTGAGTAGGTACCTAAATGTAGGTATCGATTGGCAACATGGCAACGGCTTTCACTGTGTACCATCGTCAAACAAATTCCTTCGTTTATTTATTGAATACTGCGCAGGTATCTACTAAATTATCTTTCTTTTAGTCTCCGAATCACATATTGTCCAAAACTACAAGATCACTCTTAGTAAAAAAGCCCTCTTACCAGATGAGTAACAATTTATGTATGTTATTTCTAATCGATCGAATTCCTTCGGTGTTGACGTCGTACCGCTAGATGTAGCAAAAGGAAAATTAAACTGGGAAAAAAGTGAGTTCGTATTTTGTGTAATATTGTAAAGAGAGAACCGTTTATTTTTAAGGAAAATGGAGTACGAATCTTGTTGTTAAGTCTAACTTTTGTTGGGAATTTCAAAATATATTATTGTAATTATATTATAAAATGTCTTTCTTTTTACGAGTTGGAAAATTTATCTTGATGATCATGTCAGAGTACCTATAATTACTTATTGATAGTTATGTACACCTTCAAAGTGTTTAAAAAGTAATATTTAATAAAAATTTTAATTAAACGACAGTACACCTGTTGATTTTTTCGTCCTTTTTACCCTCGTTTTGTTATTACAGATTAGGCAGAAAGGGGATTTTAATTCGGTCGTTGTAGGGTGTAGGTACTTTTTGAGTGTATTAGTGTAATCGTGTTGTGTTAGTTCGACCTATTAGGGTGGATGGCAAAGGTAGAGGATTTGTGTGGAATACAGCACGTAAAATTATTACCTGAATTGTCGTACGTAAACATAGAAAATACTGTCTTGTTACAGCAAAGGGGACCACAAGGTTCAGCAAAAGAACAAAAGGTCGTATGAAAGTAAGTGAAGTTGCGTTTTCTGGACTCTACATATATGATAATAATAATTATGCAACACGGTAAGTACCTAAATGTGGGTGGGCTCAATACAAAAGCAATGTCGAATTTGGGGAATTGTCGGTGAAAATGATGGCACCAGAGTCCATGATCGAGATGGGTTTAAATCGAGGTTTGCCAAGAGGCAAATTTGTAGCCACTTCTGGGGCTGAGGCTCGGGTCGAATGGAAGTCTACTGTGGAGGTTTTGGAACAGAACCTCTGGCAAGTTAGCTAGGAATGTTAGATGCATGCAGAGAACTATTATGTGACAACAGTCGGTCCAGGTCTTCAACATCTACCACTAACTTCACTGGGGTCACTCGTGCAGGTCTCAAGGAGGGAAACTGGGTCCAAAGTGGCGGTTTACTCACTGGTTTTGTCACTGGTGGTGTCTCGACGGTTGCCGCTGAGTGTCCTCGGCTTATCCCCACCCCTTTGCTGTAGAGGGGTTGACGTGTTGGCAACTAACTCTTGCGCAAAACTGCACTTTTTCAAGTTTATTTTCAGGTTAACTCTGTATCGAGGACGTCGCTTAGATGTCCTGAGTGCTGCCTAAACTGGGGCTAATGGTCACGATATTGTCAGTTATACATATCTTATTTATGAGCCCTATAATTAAGCTATTCGACGAATAACTGGACTGGCAGATGATAGGCGTTTCGTAAGAAAGCAAGTACAATCTCCCAGTTGGGATAGGGTTTCTCGTATATTCGAGAGCGGATAAACGTCGGCTTTTGTAATCTTATTAAATACCCGGAAGTCAATGCAAAAGCGATAGCTTACGACTCCAGGGGTTGTATGCTTCTTATTAACAAGGACAACCGGAGCCGACCAAGGGCTTTCCAAAGGTCTAATTACTCCTGATGGTAACAATTCGTCTAATTGTTGCTTGACAGTGGTTCTTAGGGCTATTGGTACCAGTCACTGGTGCTTGTATATTGGGGCCTATGTACCTGCGTCTAGTCTGTGGGTTATCCGACTCCTGCATCTGGGGGTTTGCAGAGCTCACTCAGTACGGATAGTAGGGCTGGTTGTTCTCCTGCATCTAAATGTTCGACATGATCATTCATTAATCTCGGTATCTCACCAGACAGAGTCCAATCCTCCATAGGCAGCTCGTCGTCCTTGGTTTGTCAGACACTGCCGATCACCATCAGTGTACGGACTGGTTCTCGTCCTTCTGGTGTGGCATCACAGGTGGTGAGGTTCAAGGGCACTCATCAAAAGGTCTAATCCCATGAGGTTTAAACCCGTTATTCGTGGTGGGTAACACATGGAAGTCGTGTGAGAAATCATAGGCTCCCACTCGCACACGGAGGGTTCGAGTCCCTTGAAATCCTATGGGCTTGCCACCTGCCTGTGCTACAGTCGGTTTGATTAGCCTCCCTGGGACCGGTCGGTTCAGTAGCGACACCTGAGCTCCCGTGACCACGACCATGGTTATCAGAGTGTCATATAGTAGGATGGGTACTGTGGTGGCCTACTGTAACTCTCCACAGTGAATGGACGATCCACTGGCTTTGGGCCATTAGTTTCTGTATAACTCATCATGTCCTAGTGTGGGTATTGAATAGTTTCAGGCAGTTACTTGCTGACCGGTTGCCGGTACTTTGCCGGCTTGGGTTCCTTTTAGGGGTTGGGTTCCATCCTGGGTTCAAGGCGTCCCTAGTTTTAATGGGTTCAGACGTGCTTTGAACTCATGCGGGAACATTTGGGTTCAAAATTGGGTTCCTAACCTGTTTCATCCTCGAAGTAGGAATAATAATTTAAAATCAACTAGTCCAGTGGTTCTCAACGGGGGCGATAACGCCCCCGGGGGGGCGGCAGAGGGGTACTGAGGGGCGGCGAACTTGTTTTGGGCAGTAGGGGGACGGTGAGCTTCAACAGGTTCAGGAATCTTTTCGATTCTGTGCTTTAGATGTATTTAGGTACATCTGAGAGGCCGATAGCTACAATTTATAATCGATGTTGCTTACTTGACCGATGAATTCACCAAATTCAATGGAATCAATTCGCAACTTCAAGGTGATGAACTCAATTTAATAAAAACGAAATCTGTTATTTCTGCCTTCCAAAATAATCTCATTATGCAAGCTGAATTTTGGCCGCAACGAAGTTGTGATGTGCCAGTTTTCAATCCTGTCGGATAACAATCCCTTTGATGAAACAGTTTTCTGTGAACACCTGAATCTTTGCACAAAACCTTTTCCGAACGTTTTGAGGATATTTTGTCCCTGGGAAAGGGTCATGAATCCTTTGTGCACATTGAGAAAACAGAGGTGAGATTCAGGAAGTATTGATTGAACTTTCAACTAATGATACGTAAGTAGGACACCAGTTTCCAGGATGATGGCATCAAGCATATCAGTGAACTCTACGCTGGAGTGCGGACTGTCTTCAAAAAACTGTCAATTGCTTGCCTCTTCTACCTCTTCGATCGAGGGTTCATGACTGTGACTGATTTATTAGTATTAATTACAACAACAACAACAAAAACTCCACCCCTTGACCCCGGATGATGCCTCTGTACTTACTTCGAATGATAAAGAATAAAAACGGAGTTACCTATTGAAAGGTTGTCTATTTCCAATGATACACGAAAAATACACTGTTATACAATCGCTAGTAACACCTTCAAACCATCTTCAGCAACAAACAATAACTAGTTATTGTTACTGTTGTTGTTATTAGTTATTATGAAGCCGTTATAGCTGGAAACGATGGATTTTTCGTGTATTAGTGGAAACAGAAAAACTTTCAATAACTCCGTTTTTAGCGAATTTTCGAAGAAAAGGAAGCTATTGTTCTCGGTCCAAAATGTTTGAAACTCGAATTTCCGAAAGATTTTTATACCAAAATCCGTTTCAGACCATCCTGAATTCACTGGCGAAAGACACCAAAAATTATATATATATATATATATATATATATATATATATATATATATATATATATATATATATTATATGTATCTGTCATTCCAGATGATAACTCTCGAAAGAATTGAGATAAAAAGTTCAAATTTTCACGAAAAATCTGTCTTGGCAATCGACAGGCTAAGTTCGTATATATGGGCAGAATCGGGTCACTCTAAGGGGGAGTTTTGGGGAGTTTTAGGGGGGGGAAATTACCCATAAATTCCCAAAATGAAACAGTCTGACAAGTGACACCTCATTTTAAAGGTTTTTGTATGCTGAACACGATGGTGAAATCAGAATTGCGATCTTATCTCATTCCGTTCTCAAACTGGAGCACTTTGACGATGAAGGAACGTGGTTATTTCTTCGAAAATTCGCTCTTATAGCCATGCTGCATGACTGTGGTTTTATTCTTTGAAATGGGTTTACACGATTTCGTTGCGAGTGATTTCGTTCGTTTGAATGAAACTACGAAACATGGGGTGTACGTGCTTTTGGGGGCTGCTTCTGTCACCTGTCTTTTAGTTTGGCGGTAGTAATAAACTTAACGCGATGAATTGGTTAATAATACTCTTGTATTTATTTTTATTGGAGTACAAAACATAAGAGAAAACGTGCTATCTCTCGTACGCGAAACATCATAATAATAACGGGAGGTTTTGCAATAGAGTCTTTAGAATGAGAACATGTTGTATCTATACATGGATAGTGTTCTGTCAGCGCTACTAGCGCTGTGGCCAAAAACGCAAATTGTTGTAGTCACTACACCACTCCCCCCTGCGAAGTGACAAATCCTGAGAGATGTAATGGAAAATGGAAATTGAACTTTTCGCCCACTTCTGGTTGTAGCAACAGGGGCAGTGCTGGTGGTAGTAGTTCGAGACGGTCCAGTGTCGGGAGAAGAGTCCGACTGCAGTGGCTGCTGTGCATCACTGGAGGATTGTGTGGCGAAAGCAGGCTTCAGGCGGTCTCGAGAGACAGTTACCTGTTGAGCACCAATGACAATCGTGAAAGTCTTGGGTGTACGCTTATGATTGGTAGGGTCCAGTATATGGGCGTTGGAGCGATGCCTTGACACCTTCGAACCTCAGGCACACATGAGAGCAGGATTCCAAGTGAGGATTGCAGAAAGGTTTCTGCTTACTATGCCACGACATGTCTGTAGGTCGGATGTTGCGGAATATTTCCCTCAATTTCTGGATGTAGTCTGGGGATGGAGAGGACGGATTTGGAGATGGTTCAAAGAATTCACCTGGCAAGCGTAGGTTCGTACCATAGACGGGAGTGGCAGGGGTGCTCTGAATGTCTTCCTTGAATGCACATCGTAGGCCAAGTACTGCCGGGAGCTCAAAAGACCATGAGTCAGCCAATTCGTTGAGACGGCACATGAGAGCTACTTTGATAGTGCAATATTGGCGTTCTATCGAACCATTCGCTTGTGGGTGGTAGCTAGTTGTGTGACGGATCTCGATGCCAAGTAGTCTAGAGACAGAGCGGAACAGGTGTGACTCAAAGTTGCGTCCTTGATCAGTGGCGATTGTTAACGGGGTTCCAAATCCGGCGATCCAACCTTCGAACAAGGTTCTAGCGACAGTGTCAGCTGTCTGGTCTGCGATGGGGAAGGCTTCGACCCACCGAGTGAATCGATCCACACAAGTTATAGAAGATATGAGAATCGACGAGACGAAGGCAGGGGTCCAACAGTATCGATGTGTAGAGGGGCAAAACGTTCATCAGGCTTCAAATAACTGGCCAAAGGTGTTCGTTCGTGACGTTGGATTTTTGAAAGTTGGCATCTTTGACACTCTCGTACCCACTTCGTAATATATTTTTGCATTGCCGGCCAAACAAAATGATGTGATATAAGGCGTGATGTTGCGCGAATCCCTGGGTGTGCCATGGAATGGAAATTCTTGAAGATGGCCAGACGAAGAGGTTTAGGTACAAAAGGTCGAGCTGAGTCAGTAGAAAGATCACAATAGATAGGTGTGTCTTCCAAACAAACTTTGCGTAACTGAAGGCTGTGAGATTCTGTTTGACTCAAGAGGCGTTGCAGTTCTTCATCTTGAGCTTGAGATGTGGCGAAGTCGTCAGGAGGAATATTGCGGCAGATGATTGATTCAATCCTCGACAAGGCATCAGCAGGAACGTTGTCCAGGCCCTTAACAAATTAAATATCTGTAGAGAACTGGCTGATATAAGCAAGTTGCCTTATCTGCCGAGTTGAAGCCTTGTCCTGCGACTTAGTGAACGCATATGTTGGACGGTGATCGGTCAGTATCTGGAATGGGCGTCCTTCCGACAGATAAGAGAAACGTTGAATTATGGCATAAACTGCAAGTCATTCTCGATCATATGTTGAGTAACGTTGTTCTGTTGGGGTTAACTTCCTTGAGAAGAAAGCTAGAGGTCGGGTGGTACCATTCTCTACTTGATGGACCGCACCACCCACTGCGACATTGGATGCGTCAGTCATGACAACAATTTCTGCACTTGGATTAGGAAATGCGAGAGTTATTTCTGTAGAGAGAATCTTTTTGCAAGATTCGAATGCACATTCCATTTCCTCGTCCCATGTGATGATCTGGCCCGATGGTAGGTTACCCTTCACATGTAGAGGTGCTTGAGTCTCAGCCATGCTTGGTGCGAAGCGATGATAAAAATTTATCATGCCGAGAAAACGCTTGAGTTCGCCGACGGTTCCAGGTTTAGGATACGTCGAGATAGCCGAGACTTTGTCTGGAGACAGTGAGATGCCCTCTGGAGAGATCATATAGCCCAGGAATGATACCGAAGTTTGAGCAAAACAGCTTTTAGCTACATTAATGGTGAGTCCATACTGGCTGAGACATGCAAAAAATAAAGCGAGATGGCGATAATGTTCCTCGACAGTCTTGGAAAACAATAAAAAGTCATCAAGAAATACGTAAACAAAATTTAAGTCTCTAGTTATGTTGTGGAGGAAGTGCTGCAGTGTTTGAGCAGCTCCACATAGGCCAAATGGCATCTTAAGGAACTCAAAGAGTCCAAAAGGAGTCACTACGGCAGTTTTAGGCACATCATCTGGATGCACATGTATTTGTAGGAACGCTTTCTCGAGATCAATTGTTGAGAACATTTTAGCACCATGTAGTGCACTTGCACAGTCTTGTACATTAGGAACTGGGTACCTGTCGGGAACAGTTAGTGAATTAAGCTTACGATAGTCCCCACAAGGGCGCCAATCGCCGTTCTTCTTCTTCACAAGATGAAGCGGACTAGCCCATGGACTTTTGGAGGGGCGACAGATTTCTTGTTGCATCATAAAGCTAAATTCAGCTTTGGCTGCCAAGAGTTTGTCAGGCGGGAGTTGGCGAGGTCGGGCATAACAAGGAGGTCCTTTAGTCTTGATGTGATGAAAGACATTAGGTGTTCGGCGAGGAGTTTTCGTCGTTGTTGTCTTTGCATAGGCGACACCAGAATTTTCAATCAGGGTTCTGATTGCAGCAGGTATGCTGGTATGAGTGGTGGTGATGTTAACAGTAGCCGATTGGACGACCTGAGCCTTTGATGAGAGTTTGGTCAGTGGGAAGATAAGGGCATGATTGCGCATGTCGATCAGGAGTCCATACTGTTGAATGAAATCAGCACCAAGTATTGGTCTTGAGATATTGGTTATGGTGAAGACAAAAGGAAAAACCCTGCGGAGACCCAGATCCAGGTGGAGAAGTTTCTCACCATAGGTTTTGATTTGGGTGTTGTTGGCCGCATAGAGCACAAGTAATGATACATTTCGCTTATCGGAAACACTAGGAAGCAGTAGGGACAAACAAGCGCCACTGTCTACCAAAAAATGTTAATTTAGACAAATTGTCTGTCACTTGTAAGCGGCTAGCAACTACTCCCTGCCCAATGGCCGCTAGAGCACTGGACTGGGTTGGGAGTTTTCCGAAGACCTCACACATGGGGGCTTGCACCGTGTCGCATTGTTGCCAAACTTGGTATGAAAATAGCAAAGTTTGCCTTGGTCAGGTTGCTGTTGTGTACCAGGGGACTGCCGACTACGGCTTTTGGAACGTGGCCTGTTTTGGTTGACTAAGTCGGAGACAGCTTTAGTCAATTGTTCCACCAGCTTAGAGAGAGCGGAAATACGGTCGTCGTCAGAGATGGCAAGAAATGGCGTAGAAGCGGCTGCTATTACCGGCACATGAACCGAGTTGACCTTGTCAGCTATTTCAGCTACCTGTTCCATGGAACTTTCTGGACTGACGGCTTGGAGAATTTGCTGAGTAGCGGCAGGTAGTCCCTTCATCCATATACCTCTTATGATATGATTAGGAACAGAGCGTTGAATTTCCCGTAGGAGCTGGGATGGGGTCCTATCTCCAAGGTCAATAGGTCCCAGAAGTTTGGTTAAACGGTCTTCTTCAGACTCCGAAAAACGTTTGATGATTGCCTGCTTAAGAATTTTGTAAGTGCAGTCGGGATTTTCTAGGACGTCAGCAACCTCAGCAAGAATTTCTGGGTCCAGGCTGGCTGTTAAGTTGAGGTACTTGGTAACAGGGGAAGAGATCCATTTTAATTTAAATTTACTTTCAATATTAATAAACCATACTTTTGGGTCTCCACGCCAAAACTTTGGTAACTTTACACTGACATACTCACAAGAAAGACTGTGTGCACCATCGTCTTCATGTTTGACGACAACGTTGGCAGGTTGATAATATTTCGGTGATTGTTGGTATTGCTGGTCGTCTGAAGCTGTTTGTGCGTCACCCTCAAGTTGTATGAGGGAGTTGTCCCCCGAGACATCTCGAAAAAACCGTAAAAACAGGCAAGAGTCCCAGTATACACGCAATGTTCACGGTCACTAAAACCTCGGGGTCACTAAAACCTCGGGGTCACCAGTTTGGGGGCTGCTTCTGTCACCTGTCTTTTAGTTTGGCGGTAGTAATAAACTTAACGCGATGAATTGGTTAATAATACTCTTGTATTTATTTTTATTGGAGTACAAAACATAAGAGAAAACGTGCTATCTCTCGTACGCGAAACATCATAATAATAACGGGAGGTTTTGCTCTAGAGTCTTTAGAATGAGAACATGTTGTATCTATACATGGATAGTGTTCTGTCAGCGCTACTAGCGCTGTGGCCAAAAACGCAAATTGTTGTAGTCACTACAGTGCTCTTGCTCAAAATACCGATAATGCGATGATTCTAAGCAAAGGTAAAAGATCAGAAACGACTGGACCGATTTTGATGGAAATGTTTGCATCGTGTTCTAGGGGGTCCTAAATGGGATGTCCTGATGTTAGAATCCATTTTTACGCGTGCGTTTTCCGGGAATTGACAGAAAATTTCACAACCGTACTGGTTGAAAGTTGTGTCCGAACCTCCCTTTCACCACCTATTTTTATACCTCTTCGAAATTTCCACGGAATGTCTGGTACCAACGGAGCAACGACGGTGAAAAGGAAGATCGTCGCGAGAGAAATTCGAAACAGTTGATGATTCACTTCAGTAACGTTTTTTGGGTAGCTTTTTCGTGTCGTGACATTTTTCGGCTGGTAGGTCCATGCTAAAAGAAATCGACTCGACATCTAGTAAATGAGACTTGCGCCTTCATCTCACTAACACTGAACCTCATTTTAAGAAATGGGCTCTGAACCACAACAATCCCACACACAGCTGTGTGAATAACATTCATAACAAATACTACTACTTTTGTAAATAATTATGTTCTGTTTTACTTAGTCGTCTATCAATTACATTATTCCTTTAATTCAAATTTTACTATTTGGAACCCCCCCCCCCCCCCCCCCCAGTTTCCATACCCAAACTTAAGGATTTTCACATTAGGTGGGCGTTGAAAAATATTCAGCTTCCAAAGGGGGCGGCGGCTTTAAAAAGGTTGAGAACCCTGATACTAGTCCATCAGTATCACTTTATTTCATTAGATAGGTAACTTCTCCCCTCTGTTAACACCAGGACCACACTCCCATTCACATTCCTATCCAGTCCCCACTTGCAAAGCCATCTGCAGCAAGTCGTATCTGCAATATTATGAACAATAACTAAGAAGACACGAACAACATCGTCATCCCACAAGGAAAAACAGCAGCAAGCTACATTACCTATATGTACTTGGCGTGGCTTGAAAGCCGGAGGCACATAAAGAGAGAAACACACAGACACACACAACATAACGTGTAAATAAATAATGGCATGTTACATTGAATAAATAATAGAGATGTGTAAGACCAGGTCACTTGTCGGACTCGAGTCCCAAACGGTCACTCAGTTGAATGACAAGGTCTTTTGAACTGGTTCACTCACTCACTCCTTTATTACGTTCATTGACTCCTTTTCCCGACACGTTCACTTGTCAGTCTCGAGTACCAAACGGTCACTCCATGGAAGAAGAATTTTCCATGCGGTCACTCCTACTCCATTGTCCATTCAAAGACAGGTATTTTGCACTCGTTCACTCATTTGATGACTCCCTCGTTCAAAGACTCGCTCGTTCGATGACTCGCTCTTCCAAGTCAGTCACATTCATTCTATGAGCACTTGAGCTGTGTTGTGGTGCAATACACGTTCACACTCTGTAATGCAGCCAAATATTACTTACTTTTTTGACACTTTTTTTCATTAGGAAAGAAATAGAGAAGAGAGGAATAGAAATAAGAGATTATTGTACTCATAAAAAAAAGTACTCATACAAAAATTGTACTCATAAAGGAAAAATGTACTCATAAAAAAAGTCATTGAGGTAGGTAACCATAAAAATAGGGGTCACTGAAGTCAACATTGTTCCAAAATGTAGGAAATGTGAAAATAATATCTCTATCTATAATAAGAAAGGTCACTGTTCACTGAATCCATTTTCCTACATATTGTGATTCAGGAAAAGAATCTGCGAAAAGTGTTCAGAGAGAAGGCGATTCCTTTTTTCCGTTTTTATATTTCCTGCTTTGGAAAAAATTCTTTCACATGGTACTGAAGTGGCCGGTATACACAAGCGCTTCACGACCAGTGCGTACAGAAGAGGGTACACATTTTTCCTCTCATTCCACCATTTCAAGGGATCCTCTTCTCGTGGTAGTAGAGGCTCAGCTAAATACTTATCGTATTCTACGATTGCTGCAGCCATGGGGTCCTTTGAAGCACGCAGTTCATTAACATGTCGAACTGAGCCATGAAGTGTCCTTCCCCCATGGCTCTGTCCGACATCATCCTCAGAAATGTCTTCTTCTTCCATGACTGAGCAACAAACAACCCTGCCAACATTCAAGTTCTATGACCGATGACGACCAAGTCATTCTTGGAAGAAGGAGAAGTGACAAACTGAGTGAGTGAACTTCCATGCTAGGCTTACGGACGAACGAATTGAACGTGTGAAGGAACTGGTTCAATTTTCCATACGTTCAGTTGGGACAAGTTCATTTTAGAGACAAGGTCTTTTTGATACGGTCACTCCTGACCGACACATCCCTAATAAATAAGCATAGAATACCTATACTTGAATAGAATACCTATACCTGCCTATGGTTAGACGGTACATTAGTAGTTCGTTATGTGAAACATTCTGGTTCCCTCCCATAATAATTTTATTCGTGACCATTCCTGTTCTGTGATATTTTCATCCCATTGCCGTTGAACTTCTGTGATCACTGCAATTTTATTCCCTGCAGATAGGTACCAGTTCCTACAAGTTCAGCTTACCCTGAAGCAAAGATGTCATCAGCAAAATGCTATTGAATACTGTTGTACTTGTACATGGTTTTGACAGTGAACGTTCTACATCCACAGTAGTCCCCTCTCACAGTGGTCATGGATAATATAAAACATCTGATGGGATGCCTCACTCTACTCCACATTCGAGAGAATCCCAAAATACGTCGCATAATGAACAATATTTTCCAATAATTTGTTTGTTAGGCTGTAAACCTACGAAAAATAACGTATTTCTTCTTTAAAAATTTGTTTAAAGTACCTGCAAAATGAGATGGTTTATGTAGTGAATATAAATTTTGACGTTCATCCACTACGAGCGGCGTCGTCGAGGGGGATGTGCCCGGTTTGGTTATGGGCGGACCACCACCATGCTCAGGATCTTTTTGGAGCGTTTTGTCCGGTTTGGTTATGAGCAAATCACCACCATGCCCGGAATCTTTTGGGGTTCGTTGCCTGGTTTGGTTATGGGCGGACCACCACCATGCCCAGGATCTTTTTGGATGAGTTGCTTTGTTTGGTTATGAGCGAATCACCACCATGCCCAAGATCTTTTAGATAAAGGAGAGAGACGAGGTAAGGAGGAGAGAGAGTAGTCAGCGACTAGAGGAGAGTGTAGAATGGTTAAAAAGGCGAAGGAGGCGAGTATATGTAGGCTTGGGAGCTGTCTCCCTCCATCCTCCAGCTAGTGGAGGATGGTGGGGATCTCCAAGCTGGCCCTCGGCTCTCCTGCGTCTTCCGTCCCCACTCATTTGGCGAGATCTTATTCTACATATTGAAGTTGTGGTTCTGGGAGGATACCACGACAGTTTAGTACATATTTTGGGGTTG
Source organism: Leptopterna dolabrata (assembly GCA_954871275.1). Taxonomy (NCBI): domain Eukaryota; kingdom Metazoa; phylum Arthropoda; class Insecta; order Hemiptera; family Miridae; genus Leptopterna; species Leptopterna dolabrata. Next base: position 3,189,136 of record OX940978.1, on the reverse strand, counting down.
CACCAAACATTCGCAGTTATTTTATCATTTGTAAAGGTTTGATGGTCTCTGGTTGAATACTGCAGATAATATATCCATGACTCTGTTGGACATGGGTATCCACGTTCCACTTCGTCCCAGTCCATGTTCCTTTCAAATGACTCAAGGTTATCGTAGAAAACTCTAAAAATTCTTCTACAACGGTGTACGCAATACCCTTGAAACACAACGATATTTTTTTTTGGTAGGTACCGGCATTGTGAACTGTATACTTTTTTGCCTACCAACAAACTATGTACTTTGTTTCCTTGATTTCAGAGAGAACCCGAACAACAAACTCGATTCATAGAACGATATTTACCAGCTCCCCCCGATAACTAAACTGCAGTTATAACGTTTCGTTCACGCTCATGAGGCCCGCCGCAAATTGAACCCAGCACACGCACAGCCCACGTCCGAACCACGCGTGGGTAGGAATGTGAATCACAGTTTTGCATTAGGTACCGCATATTGAACCCAGCCCACGGCTATCCCACTCAGTTGCTCTCCACGCGTGGGTCCGTTTGTATGTGCCGCACAGTTTTCGTGGGTCGTGGGTGCGTTGTTTCCTATCCAAAAATGGATGAGAAGTTAATTGAACTTGTCAGGGACCATCCTGTGCTGTACGACACATCTGATGCGAACTACATGTGAACAAAACTAAAAGATGAGCTTTGGGAAAAAATTGGGACTGAATTGGAAACGGACGGTAAGCACACACTTTTTATTATATCATTATTATTATTAGTTACTTGAAAAAATGTTAAAACAATTCATTGCTCATGTTACATTACATGGTTACTCATAATACCTACATATTTCCTATTTATTTATATGTTAATTATGTATTACAATAATTATTGACCTAGGAAAATCATAAAACTATTTTCCCCTTTTTGTCCCCATCTCAAGTCAGAATTGCCCTCGTTCAACAGCTTTGCGTTGCCACTCGACAGACCCTTGTGGGCTGTTGAAACATTTTTTGAACTGTTCTCTGACAAGAAAAGCATGCCTTGAACCCTTCCTCAGTCTCTGACTCTGAATCGAGATCCAGGAGGAGCTCAATCAGCGAGTTGGAGAACATCTCGAAACGTGGTTGTGGCACACGACTGGGTTCAATATGCGGTACCCGACCCAGCCCATGGTCGTGGGTTGGGGATGGGGTCGGCGTGGGCTGTGCGTGTGCTGGGTTCAATTTGCGGCAGGCCTGACACTGTTTTTTTTTGTTAACTTTTTTGGGGCCTCACAGTTAACGAACGGCTAGCCGTGGGTGTTTCGTGGGAGTGTGTGGACCCATGAAATCCTAAGAAAAAGAAATCTATTCAGGTTAAATGAGAAAATCCATACTTCTATTTAAAGTTTTCAAGCTAAGGCATTTTCCAACGATAATTATTTACAACGATATTTCAACCCACTTTGTACAGTGTTCGACTTATTGCGATTCACCTCAGCTTGTCAACCAAGTTACCTAACTTGATGATTAGTGTACGTTTTTTACGAGAATAATTATAACATAATTATAATTATATAATAATAATATAATCATTATCATATAATTTTAGGTATAATAATTATACCTACACATTGTAATTAACACGATTTAAATGGACACAGTTTTCGGAATTTTAGTTTATTGAAGTTGCCTATCCCCGTTGACGGATGACCCGTAAAAAACCATTGTTACGCAAAATGGTGATTATTGGGGAACCCTGTATGTTTTTAGGTATGTATAGACGCCCTGTACGTATAGATGCCCCTTCTGCGTAGATCAGTGTTTTCTGTTTTCTGCATTACCTACATATTATATCACTGTTGGGCATCAGCTAAGTTATTAGCTAGGTAATATTTTAACTAATAGCTTTTTTTATTAGCTGTTGAAGGACAGCTGAATTAGCTGTTAGTTGAAATGTACGTCTAATAACTTCAGCTATTAAAAATTAGCTTTTGGTAGCAGATAATAGCTTTAGCTGCAGCTGCCAGCTAATAGCCAACAGCCAACTTTTTCTTAAAAATTCGTATTCGTCCTCTCAAACAGCTAATAGCTGTAAAACGTTTTATGAACGAATTTAATAGTTTTCACAATTTTAACATTTTGAAAAGTTTCTGATTTTCGACCAAATTCAGTAAATTTTCTCGGTTAAAAAGTGAATTCGACGTATGTGTGCACTACCGCTGTCCACTCCTGAGTTCCTGGGGCTCCCTGACTTCTCTGGGACTTCTGTTGACAGATTTTCGGATGACCATATCTTTCATAACGAAGAAGTATTTGACCAACGCAAAATTTTGTTGTTGCTATAATTTATTGGAAAATCTATTTCCTCAGATATGCTGCATTACTGTTAAGTACTATGTTTTTTTAATACTTTACCAACAATTTTTGTTGGTACAGCACCTAGAAAGGTGCTGTTATTATTCATATATTAATGAAAAATTATAACAGCAAATAACAGAAGTATTCACTTTTTACCCAAGAAAATTCACTGCACTGGTCAAAAAAGCCGGAAATTGTTCAACATGGTAAAATTTTCAGGGCGATTAAATGTGTTAAAAAAGTTTTAAAGCTAATGTACTTATTAGCTAAAACTGAAACTGTTAGCTATTAGCTGTTTGAGAGGACGAATAAGAATTTTTAAGAAAAATTTTGCTGTTGGCTATTAGCTGGCAGCCACAGCTAAAGCTATTAGCTGCTACCAACATCTAGATTTTTGAAGCTAAATTTGTTAGCTATAAACAGCTGCTACCAACAGCTAACTTTTTACAGCTGAAGTTGAAATTACATTTCGCTAACAGGTAATTTAGCTGTCCCTAAACAGGAAATAGCTAAACATTTAGCTGTTAGGCTAAATTTCAGCTAGTTTAGCTGTAGCTTTTAGCCGCTAGCTATAGCTAATTTTTTCCCATTACTGTAACTCAATTCTCAATTTTTTTCCCCCTCCTCTGAAACGATAGTCTTAGGTACTGTATCATATTGGTTTATTATTTTCAATAATAAACCTTAGGAATCGAGCATGAAAAAAAAAATTTAACCCCCCCATCAAAATTTGATGGTTTACGTTTAAAGGTATGTAGAATCCGAAAATGCAATAAAAACGCTGCAAATTATTACACAACGGTTTATTATTTACCTATATAGATGCTCTTTCCTATGTATGTATATAGATGATATTTAGGGTTTTGTTGAGAGGTACTCTTACAACTTGAACAAACGTTGAAGTATTACTGGGCAAATTATTACACAAAGGTAAATTACCTATTACACAACGGTTTATTCTACTATCTACGCAGAAGGGGCCTCTACACAGGTAAATTATTACACAACGGTTTATTATTTACCTTATGCTTCGTAATAATTACAAATGATTAGTGACTGAATTATTGAATCCCGCGCATTTTTATGAAACTAATTCCCGGGCCGGCTCCAGTACTCGATTTAGGGCTTTCCTGGGAGAAGCTCGAGGGTATTGACCACAGAAAACAGTGATCTAAGCAGAAGGGGAATAATAAACCGTTGTGTAATAATTTCCAGCGTTTTTTAATTGGGACAATAGTTGCGAACGGATTCTTCAGATATCGGACTCAAGTACCTACCTCCTCTCAAAGAGACGCCGAAGTAAATTTCAAGGGGATTTTCATCTGAAGCGAAAAAAACGGAAGACCTCGAGGGCTGGAAAGCTATCGGAAGGGAATGAATAATGGCCGGCCCAACCCCTACAGCGATCCCGCCCTATCCCACTGAGACACAAGTTAGAGCCCAATTAGATCGCAATTTTATCGTTTCCCTCCCGAAATCCGTTCATGAGGTTTGTTCGTGAGGTATTTCCCAACTTTTAGGGAATCAATCACCAACAGTATTTATTTTGTTGGATTTGAAGTCGATGATATATTATTCAGGAATTGCGAATTGGTTCGACTTTCCTAGCAGATCCATTCGATTTACTTGGTTATCTGGTAGGTGCCCTGTGTAATTATTAATCTAGTAGGTACAGATAGGTAGTGCATTTTTAGGGCTGGATATAAGTAGGTAGGTTGCTAGCTACCTACCTGGTATCTATAATAGTAAGTGGGTAGATCCAACGTTCTTTTTACGACGTTTACCTGTTCCCTCGGTAGCAGCACCTACGTACCTTGGGTGAATTCACCTTAGAACGGCCGTTTCCTCCCCCAAGTGATAGAATGCGAATTATACAAATAGGGTTTAATAGTACGGATCAGCAAATTGAGAAATACAGTATAATTATATAAAACAAACAGTCATCCTAATAAAGGGTGTGGTTCAGTAAACCCCTCCATTTTACGCACAAGCAAAGGGCATTAAGTGGCCAAGGTAGGTACTAAATAGTATTAAATAACCAAAGGTAACTCCTACGTCGCAGATCATACCTAGGTACGACCCATGCCTTGAGTAGGTAGCTGATCGTTTCCCCGGGTAGCGATGAAGGCCCTTCTTGTATCATCAGTAGTATCCACTGATTCCACGAGTTGAACGCAAAACGCGCGGAAATTATGATTCTGGAGGGCAGAATTTTAAGCCATGAATATTGAGAGAAAAACGCTGCAAATTATTACACAAAGGTTTATTATTTTCCTGTATAGATGCTCATCTTTCTGCGTAGATCACTGTTTTCGGTGGTCAGTACCCTCGAGTTTTGTTATTCACGAAGCATAAGGTAAATAATAAACCGCTGTGTAAGATACCGTTGTGTATCTATGTAATATACCACTATGTAATAACCGGTAGGTAATAATACCGCTGGTATGTAATAATACTGCTGTGCAATAATACCGCTATGTAATATGTAATACTGCTATGTTATATTATGTAATAAGTAATGCAGTATGTAATGTAATGTATTACGTTATATGCAATGTAGTATGTAATGTATATGTAATGATGTATGTATATAATACAGTGTAATAGTAATATGTAATATGCAGTATGTAGTATGCAATGTGAAATATAGTATATAATGTAGTATGTATGTAATAGGTATGTAGTATGTAATATAGCATCACGTAATATGTAATGTATGTAATCTGTAATATGTAATGTATGTAACCTGTAATGTAATGTAGGTATGTAATATGTAGGTAGTGTATGTAATGCATGTATGTGAAGTATGTAATGTATGTAATATGTAGTCTATGTAATGCATGTATGTGAAGTATGTAATGTATGTAATATGTATTGTATGTATGCAATGTAATGTATGCAATATGTAATGTAGTTTGTAATAAATATGTTGTATGTAATGTAGTATGTAATATGCCATATGTAACGTACCTAATGTAGTATGTAATGTAATATGTAATGCCGCTATGTAATAATACCGCTGTGTAATAATACCGCTGTGTAATAATACCTCTATGTAATATACCACTATGTAATAACAAACCGCTGTGTAACATACCGTTGTGAAATAATTTACCTGTATAATAAATGCTCCTTTTCCGTACATCACTGTTTTCTGTGGTCAATACCCTCGAGCTCCCCCAGGAAAGCCCTAATTCGAGAGCTGGAGCCGGCCCGGGAATTAAATTTCATCAAAATGCGCGGGAGTCAATAATTGACTAACTAATATTATTTTTTGTTATTCATGAAGCATAACGTTTGTTCAAGTTGCAGAAGTACCTACCAACAAAATCCAGAACAGCCATCACTGGACTTCATACAGCCATCCTTGATTATAATCAGGTGCTCCCTAGCGATGATATCTGGGCAGGATTTATACCGTTTGATTCACGATCGTGTTGACGGAGCTTTTCGGAGCGAACGAACGGTTGGTCGTACTACATTGCTCCGCGTGTTCTCAAAAAATTCTTTAGTTCAAGGAAAATTTAAAAACATGGAAAAAAACCATACCCTTCTATTGAAACTTTTCGAGCTTCGGCGTTCTGACAATTTCATCCCCTATTTTTCACCCCTTATAGATGACTGGCAGTAACGCAGAGCTTCAGGGACCAACTAGACCCCAAACGGGACCTCCAAACCAAATTTCATTAATTTTGGTTCATGGGAACTAAGATTATGGCGGAACTAGGATAGCATGGGTGCTAAGTACGGCGTACAGCGGACATACAGAAATGTTGGTTTATTATTTTCAATAATGAATCTTTGGAATCGAGCATGAAAAAAAAAATTGTAACCCCCTCAAAATTTGATGGTTTCCGTTTCAAGGAAGAATCCGAAAATGCAATAAAAAAATTTCTGTCCGTACGCCGTAGTTACCACTTTTCTTAGTTACCACGAACCGAAATTAATGAAATTTGGTTTGTAGGTCCCATTATGGGTCTAGTTGGTCAGCGAAGCTTGGCGTAACTGTCAGTCATCTCTAAGGGTTGAAAATTTCAGAACGCCGTAGCTGAAAATTTTCAATATGGTTTTGGTTTATTATTCTGTGAATAATACACCTGTGTATTCGCTCAGCAACAAATTGTTATAACATCCCCTCAAAATTTATTCTTTTACGTTTCACGGTGCGTAGGTTCTAAAAATGCAATGGCATATCTACTTCAATTTCGTTCTAAAAAATTCGTTCCTTCGCACACATGCTCCATTTGGGCCCTAGTTGTGTCCCGAAACGTTGCAGCCCGATCGGAATATACCCAGGGGTGTTATGGGTGAAAAATGGGGGTAAAGATGGGGCTTTTTGGTGTTTCAGTACCATGAGCTTGTGAGGTATCGTTTCCCATGTTTTTTTTTTTTTTTTTTTAGGACGAAGAGACCGAATATGAAGTCAGTTTTGACCAATGGAAGGAAAATCGAGATTCTAACGAAGTTTCAGCCTTAAATTTGTGCTAAAATTTGGTATAAAACCGTCGTTCTTCCGCACACAGTTTGGGTCCCATTTGGGAACAGATTTGGCTCCTGGTTGTGTTCCGAAGCTCGGCAGCCGGATCAAAATAGTGAAGAACTGAGAGTGAAGATTGAGGTTGTAACGAAGGTTCAGCTCCCGAAATTCATTTTTTATGAGTCAAAAACCTGGGAGATTGTCTGAAATCGCCATAAACTTGTATAATAACACTAGAAGTAGTATCAACAGGTTAATCAAGACAATTACCTGGAACCATCAATGATCAAAGATAATTTATCAAAAATAGAAGCTTATATCGTCTTTTTGGGGCAAAATCTGTGGAAACCATCAATAATAGCTATTTCAGTTATTGCACATGAAACAAAACCAATTTCTGTAGGTATGTCCAGTAGAATAATAAACCCATGTGACAAGGACTTTGCAGAGTTTTTTTTTACGTTTTTAAATTGATCTTGAACTAAAGAATTTTTTGAGACAGCCCGGAGCATTGTACCTACCTACGTCCAGCCGTTCGTTTGCACCGAAAAGCTCCGTCAACACGATCGTGAATCAAACGGTATAAATCCTGCCCAGATATCGTCACTAGGGAGCACCTGATTATAATCAAGGATGGCTGTATGAAGTCGAGTTGGGTTCCTGTGATATTATTTCATTTGAAAAAGGATGGCTCTTTTGGATTTTGTTGACAGCTACTTTTGAAACTTGAACAAACGTTGAAATATTATTGGATAAATTATTAAACAACGGTAAATTGTTACATAACGGTTTATTATACTATCTACGCGGAAGGGCCATCTATACAGGTAAATTATTATACAACGGTTTATTATTTACCTTATGCTTCATGAATAACTACAAATAATTAATCACTGAATTATTGAATCCCGCGCGTTTTCATGAAACTTTAATTCCCGGGCAGGCGCCAGTACTCCATTTGGGGCTTTTCTGGAGGAAGCTCGAGGGTACTGACCACAGAAAACAGTGATCTACGCAGAAGGGCATCTGTACAGGTAAATAATAGACCCTTGTGTAATAATTTGCAGTGTTTTTTATTGCATTTTCGGATACTGCATACCTTGAAACGTAAACCATCAAATTTTGTGGGGAGGGGGGGGGGGTTAAATTTTAATTTTTCATGCTCGATTCCAAAGGTTCATTATTGAAAATAATTAACCAAAAATCTGACAGTTATCAGATGTCAATTTCTTGTTGGAGATATTTCTAGCAGAAAATAATGTGCATGGTGTAACTCTATACCTATCACTTATACCTTCAGCTGGAAATAACAAGAGCTCTGATAAATGTAATCTGATCAGTTTGAAACAACGTATTTACCAACCGACGGAAAACTGTTCTCGAAATAGACTCCAGAGGTAGGTAGGTAGGTATAATATACCAATCTGATGTATTAGCGACGACGTGAGGTGTGTTCCTTATGAGTAAATCTCCGATAAGGCTCCACCGAGGAGGAAACCTTACCTAACCACGACTGTGGTAAAGATGGGTAATGTAAATGGCGGGGGTCAGACGTAGCGAAATCTCGAGCGAAATACGTTCCAACATTAGCCCTCGATTTTTATCAACAGGTGGGATCTGGGAGGGGGAAAACGGAAGAAAAGCAGAATTCTCAAAGCGGTGTATCTCAAAGGTTATTAGGGTGAAAATATGCGAGACGGAGCTGTATTTTATTTTCACTTACCTCTTTGAGATTTTTTCTCCCGTTTCAAGGTATAGAACGTTGCTTTAGGAAGAAGGCGTAGAAAATAACAGGGCTTTCAAGAAAATTCGGATGGAAGGTATGATCTCTTTGAAAAGATTAAGCAGTTAGGGTGTATGAATATCAAATGTGAAACGTAGAAAACGATGAACTCCTGTAGCCATGGTCAGGTCGAGTCAAATCACAAATACCCTAAAACACTCTATTTGTTCAAAAAACTTTTTTTTCACTTCACTTCACTTCTTTTTTCACTTTTGTTTCACTTTTTTTGCAATCAAACGTGGTGTTCTCCCCTAATTAGTGCAGTAAAATGGAAAATACCACGCTGTTGAAAGCTGAGATTCAGAGGAAGTTTCTCTCTTCACTTGCACGTTCAGTCATCCATTATTTTTGCTAAGACTTTGAGCCATTTGAGAAAATAGTGATTTTGAACATTTGAGACTTTTTTTTCAGTCAAATTTTTCGCCGCTGACTGTACACCAAAATTTATATTACGGCCATATTCTGATAAGAATTTCAACGTAATCTAATAAAAACGCCTTGTTTGAAAGGGTAGTATACACGGAGGGGTAGTAGACAGCGAGGGGGTGCGGATGGTATCATTCTCTGGTATCTGCCTGAGGACATACCTGTCAGTTGCAACGGAAAATTGGACCGTTCAACATCGGGTGTCTGCGTACAACGCGTATTATGTCAGAAGTGAAGGAAACGTGAGTGAAGCGATTAGTCAGTTCAGGCGCGAGTTTGATGTCGGACGACGTGGAGCCCTCCGAGGAATACGATTTTAGGTTGGTTAAACAACTTGGATACAGCTGGAAGTCTGACGAAAAAGAAGCCACCAGGGCCAGAAAGGAAGGTAAGAACTCCCGAAAACATGCAGCTGGACGATCAGCTCGACAGCGAGCAGGGGAATTACGCATAAATAAAATGTGGCAGTTGGAAGAATTTTGCGGAGAGATTGGCGGTTTAATCCGTATAAAATAATGGCCATCCAAGAGATGAAGACGGCAGATTATGCTCAGTGTGACGAGCATCGTTCGTTGTCAGTATGCAACATTACTGTAGGTATGTCCATGTTGTGATAGTGTGACAGTGGGGGTGGACCCTCGAGAGTCCCCCTCCTACACCAGCAAGATTACCACCGGTTAAGAAGGGTTATCGATTAGGCTTCCCCAAGCGACCCCATCTCCACCGGAAGGAAAAATAGCTCGAGAACAGCCACACTGTTACACTCTTACCCACATGACATACTCCTGGGTAGCAGAAGTATGAGAGGGAAAAGGGGGAGTGAAAAGTAGTATGAAGTTCTGGTTCAGAAAACGACATCTGAACAACTTCAAGGTGACTATCCTCCATCGTAATGGTACAAATATTTTACTGGTGGAGAGCAAAGATCTTACGTACGAGTATTGGCGGATAATGTTGTCAGAGGTTGTTGTCCAGTGAATTGTGCTCATCTGGGCAACCTCTACGTGATCAACCTCCATCTTTGGGATGGAACAACTATTGGAACTTATCAATTGGGACACGGCACCAATCGCCTTCAAATGAGCTCGGTATATTTTAATTATACTGGCACTCTAAAGGGTGGAAAGGGGGTGGGGAAGCCAATAGATGTATGTGTTATCAAAGAGACAGGTTGTTAGTAAATGAATTCCTTCTGGGAAACCTTTGGGCTTATCCTTCTGGTAAGACCACAAAAAGTGGATGGAGTATTATAGTGAAGTGCTCAGCGCATACTACCGAACCACGCTCTGCTACCATGTGACAGAGTGTGACAGTGGGAGTGGACCCTTGAGAGTCCTCCTCCTAGACCAGCGAGATTATCACCGGTTAAGAAGGGATATAGATTAGGCTTCCCCAAGCGACCCCGTCTCCACCGGAAGAAAAAATAGCTCGAGAACAGCCACACTGTTACATTGTCGAATAGAATAATAAACCCAAGCGACAAGGAACTTGCAGTGTTTTCACTCTGTTCTCCGGGGATTGCACCAACGGATGTGATTTTCTGCCTTTGGCTCCCTCGGAAAATCCGATTATATTGATTTTACCGTAATGAGGAAATAAGACCTTGCTTCCATAAGACCTTGGTGGGTCATGTTGACTCGCCATCACTTCTGGCCCACATCAATTTTTTGGTTCCTCGCCCACAATCTCGCTCTCATAACTCATTCTTGGTCACATTTTCGCCTACAAATTACATGTGTACAACCGTCCCCTGGCTAGACTACCAAGAGAAGCCAAGTGGATTCTAAACATATGCCATGAATTAGACTTTTTCTCACAATCCTCTACACTACAACACTACGACGCCACATTTCCTCCATATTACTAAGTAACCATCATTAACTTATCTGAGTTTGTATTATTGCAATTGTATTTTTTCTAAGCGTATCTATCTGCGCGCGGATATTTCAGTTCATTTTATTTATTTTCAAGTTTGTATTTTTCTTCCTATTGCATTGCTTTCGAGTCTGCAAGGCAGCGGAAATGAAAAAGTTTTTTTGCTTCAAAATCAAAATGTCCACTTGCTTTAGAGTTTCAGGGCCTCCTGAACAAATTTGGTTTCGTGTCTGTCCGTCGTTCTGTCTGTCTGTCCACATTTCCTTGCCACAGCCATAGCTTCCACAATTTTGATCCGATTTCAATACAATTTTCAGGATTTATGTGGGTTTAGCGCTAGATGGTCCCCTATCAGTTTCATCATGATCGGATCAACGGTAGCCTCTGCGCAGGCGCTAACGAGATTTTCTTGTTACGATCATAACTCCATCAATTTTGAACGGATATTGGTCAGATTTTCAGGCATGATACGGGTAAGGTCCCTTGAGGTCCCATACGACATTCCTCATGATTGAATCAGCGGTGGCAGTGGCACGCGGCACTGGCACCGCGTACATTCCAAACGTCGAGCATTCCTGTCCACCATCACTATGGCTCTCTATGGCTACGGAATTCCTTCATAACGCTTAAATCTTTTTTGCCCCCGTGCTTTGTATTGCCAACTAATAACGATTTTGGTTTATTATTCTGTGAATAATACACCTATGTATTCGCTCAGCAACAAATTTTTATAACACACCCTCAAAATTTTTTCTTTTCCGTTTCAAGGTGCGTAGATTCCAAAAATGCAATGTCCGTCCGCCGTCCACCGTACGCCGTCCGCCGTATCACGTGTACCTGCTTCATTTTCTGTCTAAAAAAGTCGTTCTATCGCACACATGCTCCATTAGTTGTGTAGTAACCCTAGTTGTGTCCCGAAACTTTGCAGCCCGATCGGAATATACCCAGGGGTGTTATGAGTGAAAATGTGTAGAAAAATAGGTACTTTTTGTGTTTTAGTAACATGTTAGTAACGTGAGCTTTTGAGGTATCGTTTTCCATGTTTTTGGGGGCGAGAAGACCGAATATGATGTCGATTTTGACTCAAGAGTGGAAAATAGAGTTCTACCAAATGTTCAGCTCCCAAAATTGATTTTTCGTGGGTCAATAACCTGGGAAATCGTCTGAAATCACAATCAGTTTGTATAATAACACTAGAAAAAGTTTCAACACGTGGATCAAGACGTAAGTGGCACTACCAATGATCAAAAATAATTTGGGAAAAAAAGAGCCTACCTAATTCGTGTTTTGGGGGCCAAATTGGTGGAAACCATCAGAAATAGCTATTTCGATTATTACGCATGAAAGAAACAATAAATGAACAGCCAGCATTTCTGTACGTATGTCCAATAGAATAATAAACCCATGTGACAAGGACTTTGCAGCGTTTTGTGTTTTAGTAACATGTTAGTAAAATGAGCGTTTGAGATATCGTTTTCCATGTTTTTGGGGACGAGAAGACCGAATATGAAGTCTATTTTGACCAAAGAGTGGAAAACTGAGTTCTACCTGTCGTGAGTCCCTCCCGGGAACACTCCACTACAACCTTAAAGCTCTCACCAATATTCCGATGTAAAAATTACCTTCCGTCAATAAACATCTGAGTGGGGAGACAGGCGACAGAATCCGGGGGACACAACCTGGTGCCCCACTACCAGCTCCCAGCAGGGAGCTGGAGGGAGAGGACTCCAAGTCCTATATAATCCCGGATCCTGGAGCTTTAGCTTCATTCGACACTTCCTCTAACCAGCTCTCTCTTCTCTCTCTACCTTCCTCCTCCCAGATGCCTGGTGGTATCCGCCGCTCTGGGAATTCACCTCCTACCTTCTCCTCTTGTCTACATCGGTGGATATCCGCCGCCTAGACAAGCACCTTCCTTCCTTCACCCACATCGGTGGATTACCGCCGCCTGGGTGAATTTCCTTCCTCTCGCCTACATCGGTGGATTACCGCCGCCTAGACGAGATTCCTTCCTTCACTCACATCGGTGGATTACCGCCGCCTGGGTGAATTTCCTTCCTCTCACCTACATCGGTGGATTACCGCCGCCTAGGTGAAATTCCCTCGCTCTCATCTATTCACTCCTTCACGCCACCGTGATGATAAATTTAAATTCATCACAGTGGTGAACCCGACGTTCATCCAACCTTCTACCCTTCCTCCCTTCTTACCACCTCATGTGTCGCCCCCAGTCTAGTTCGGTGTCCCGCATTTTAAATTCACATTTAAAATAGTCAGTTCAAATTCGCAATTTTGGCCCACCCGCATCCGCTCACACAACTCTCAACGCTCCGCTGCAACCACCTCCGCTGCCGCAAATTGCGAATTTTAAAAATTCAAAACCTCAACCAATTTGAATTTTGTTTCCAGACACCTCAACTATGGACCCGAACTCGCCGTCACCGCCGCTCCTCCGGCCGTCCCTGCTGCAGCCGCCGACCGCTGCGACATCTGACGCAACCGACAACCCCTTCACCAGCCTCTCACCACCCGGCTCCACCGCATCCGCCGCCGCCGCTGCCACCGCCGCTGCAGCTGCCGCACACGCCGCCGCCGACGTCACGACGGCCTCTGCGTCGTTCCCGCTGTCGCTACCCCCCTTCTACACGCACGACCCCGCACTCTGGTTCTTCCAGGTCGACGCTGCGTTTTCTGCCGCCAACATCCGCAGCCAGCGTACCCGCTACTCCCGCATCATCTCCCTGTTACCATATGAGATCCTCCTGCAGACGTCTGACATCTCCCCCGACGCCACGGCCGCCTACGACGACCTCCGCAGCCGCCTCATCAACTTATACCAGCCCTCCAAGATCGCACGTGTCGCAGCGCTGTCCCAGCCCCAACATCTCGGCGATTTGAAACCCTCCCACCTGTACCGTCGCCTACGTCATCAACTACACGACGTCGTGACGGCCGACATCGCTCGGGCGTTCTGGCTGCGAGCCCTCCCCCACCCCATCCAGATGGCGCTCGCCAGCCACCTCGACGGACCGGACGAGCCGCTTCTCCGTCTGGCCGACACGGTCTACGACCTCGCCGCGGCCGCCAGCGTCACGGAGGTCGCCGCACCCCGCTTCCCCACCCCACGCAGGGACCGATCGCCGTCTGAAGAGCGCCGCCGGCCCCCCTCCCTCCACCGGCGCCGCTCCCTCTCCGTCGATCGCCGGCCGAACCCCTCCTCCGACCACCGACGTCAGCGCTCGGCCGACCGCCGCACCGTCTCCCCCGCCCAGCAACAGAGAGGGAGGTCCCCAAAAACGGCGCCCCACTCCAACTCCACGCGCCCCACCAGGACCTACCTCCCGGCGGACCCCCCCCACCGATGTTTCTACCATGTGAACTTCGGTGGGGAGGCCCGCAAATGCCAGCCCCCCTGCTCCTACTCCTCCAAGCAGGGAAACGCGGACGCCCGCCGGTAAATCCGGCGGGCCCCCCTCCTCGCCAACACGGGGGGGACCACCACCAACCCCTCCCCGCCCGCATTCACACCACCTCCACCTCGCCTCGCTACCCCTCCTACGCCGCCGCCACGGCTGCCAACCTCCCGGCCGCATCTGACGGCGCCGCTAAACACCCCACCTCTCCATCAACTGCTCCCCCACCCCGAGTCAGCCCCCCCAAGCCCGCCTCCAGGGCTGCCAACCTTCCGGCCGCCACTAGCGCCGCCACTCCCGTTCCCCCACCCCGGAACGGCCCCTCCAAGCCCGCCTCCAGGGCAGCCAACCCTCCGGCCGCCGCCAGCGCCGCCACTCCCGTTCCCCCACCCCGGAACGGCCCCTCCAAGCCCGCCTCCAGGGCAGCCAACCCTCCGGCCGCCACCAGCGCCGCCGCTACCGTTCCCCCACCCCGGAACGGCCCCTCCAAGCCCGCCTCCAGGGCAGCCAACCCTCCGGCCGCCACTAGCGCCGCCGCTACCGTTCCCCCACCACGGAACGGCCCCTCCGACCCCGCCCCCAAGACGACCACCCCTCCGGCCGCCACTCGCGCCGCCACTACCGTTCCCCCTCCCCGGAACGGCAAAACATCACCCCGCGTCTCCTTCGCGGGGGACCAACCACCGCCATCGCACCCGCCCACCACCTCGGACGAACCAAGCCCCCCCCCTCCGACGGACACCAACACCTCGCCAATTTTACCTCACTCCGCCCCAGCTCATCAACGCCTGTTCCTGAAATGTTCAAAGACGCACGTCCCCTTCCTCGTTGACACAGGGGCGGCGCTCTCTATCTTCCCCAATAATATTCTCCGGCGACAGGCGCGTTGTTACCGGCAACTCCTCTACGCCGCCAACGGTACTACCATCCCCTCGTACGGGACGTACCGCTCGTCAATTCATATGAGCGGGCTCGCGTACGAGTGGGAATTTACCGTGGCGGACGTAGAGAAAGCTATCCTGGGGGCCGATTTCCTCGCATATTTCGGCCTCCAGGTAGACGTCCGTAACGCGCGCCTGCTCGACCCCTCCACCCAGAAACCCATCCCCGGGTTCATACATGCGGTGGATCGGCCCCCGTCCAAGTTTGAACAACTCCTCCTCAACTACAAACCCCAGCGCCGCCCCTCAGCCCACATCTCACAGACCCAGCACTTCATAGAAACCTCTGGCCCCCCAATATCCGCGAAAGCACGACGCCTCCACCCCCTCCAACTCTCACAGGCCCGCAAACATTTTGATCTCCTCATCAAAGACGGCATTATCCGTCCCTCCAAATCCCCGTGGGCTTCTCCACTACATATTGTGCAGAAGCCTAACGGGGATATCCGCCCATGCGGCGACTACCGCCGCCTCAATGCCCGTACAACCCCAGACCTTTACAATGTCCCGCATCTCAGGGATTTCTCTTCCCACCTGCACAACACCACCATCTTTTCTACACTCGACATCTCCCGTGCCTTCCATCACATTCACATCTACCCCCCTGACGTTCCTAAAACAGCTATCATCACCCCTTTCGGCCTGTTCGAGTATATCAAAATGGGTTTCGGCCTCCGTAACGCTGCCCAAACATGGCAGCGTTACATGGACAACATACTACGAGGCCTACCCTTCGTCTTCTGTTTTTTGGACGACGTACTGATCGCTTCCCGAGACCCAACCGAACACCTCGCACACCTGACACAAGTACTCGACATCTTCGCCGCCGAGGGCCTCACCATTAACACTCCGAAGTGCGTCCTCGCCCAGCCCTCCGTCCGCTGCCTCGGCCACCAGGTTTCGTCCGAAGGAATAAAACCCCTACCGGACAAGGTTCACACCCTCACCGATTTCCCACGTCCCAACACTGTCTCAGAACTCCGCCGTTTCCTGGGTATGCTGAACTTTTACCGTAGACACATCAAACACGCGGCACAACACCAACAACCACTCATACACGCTATCCCACAACCGGCTAAAAAAAACGATAAACGCCCCATTTCATGGACCCCCGCCCTCACTACCGCCTTCCAACAATGCAAACAGGACCTAGTTGACGCCGCTCTATTGGCCCATCCCGATCCCCACGCCCCCCTCTCCATCACCACAGATGCGTCCGACTGGGCCATCGGGGCAGTACTCCACCAACACACCGGCGCCACACCCCAACCTCTCGGCTTTTTCTCCAAAACTCTGTCCCCCACACAAAAAAATTACTCCACCTTTGACAGAGAACTCCTCGCCATCCACGAAGCCATCAAACACTTTCGTGACTTCGTGGAGGGCAGGCAGTTCTCTGTCATAACCGACCACAAGCCCCTCACCCACGCCCTCCTCCAAAATCGAAAATCAGCCTCCCCCCGTCGCCTCCGGCAACTCGAATTTATCGGACAATTCACGTCCGATATTCGTTATTTGCCGGGGGCCGACAACTGCGTTGCCGACGCCCTCTCCCGCCCCACCCCTGCGCCGGTGGCGGAGTTACTGCCCTTCCCTTCCCCGCAAACCCTCAAAAACCATCAAACTCCTACCTCCGATCCCGCTCTTTCCCATCTCATCTCCGCCTCAAAATTGGAACAGCTGCCTCCCCTAGACCTCTGGTGCAACGTATCGGCCGACACACCGCGCCCGTACGTCCCACCGGAGCTGAGGAGGCAGTTGTTCCTACACTACCACTCCCTCCATCATCCCGGCATTCGGGCGAGCCGGGACCTCATCAAAACGCGGTACTTCTGGCCCCACATGAACACGGATATACGTACCTGGGTTCTAGGGTGCCAGAAGTGCCAGCAATTCAAGGTCTCGGCTCACCCCCATGTACCTCCTCAACCTATCCCCGATTCTCTCCCGTGGGAACACGTCCACTTGGATCTGGTCGGCCCTCTTCCCCCCTCCGAGGGGAAGAGGTATTGCCTCACCATGATCGACCGTGCGACAAATTGGGTAGAGTGTATCCCACTCGCCCACATTACCGCGGACGCCGTCGCCGCGGCCTTCCTCACTCAATGGATCAGCCGCTACGGTTGTCCGCGGACACTCACGGTCGATCAGGGGAGGCAATTTGAATCAGCCCACTTTACCGACCTCCTCCGTTCCCTCGGGATTCAGAAAATCCGCACCACTCCTTATCACCCCCAATCCAACGGGAAAATAGAGCGGTGGCACTCGGTCCTCAAGCAAGCCATCTCCACATCAGCCACTTCCCCTTCATGGACCAAAACCCTCCCCTACGTTCTACTCAGCCTCCGCACTTCCGCCCGTCCTTCAGACAACACAAGTCCCGCACAACACGCATTCAGAGACCCCATTCGGTTACCGGCCGACATTTTCCCTCCACACAACACCCCGTCCATTAACAGGGAACCGTTACACACCTCAACACCGACAAACGACACCACTTACCCAAAACGCTTTTACACTTCCACGCATATGTACTTGAAGGAGCCCGGCATGCATAAAACCTTTCAGCCCCTTTATGCCGGGCCCTTTCAAGTCATCCGCACAACACCGACCACCGCGACCCTGCTAATGGACGGGAAACCCCACACCGTCCCTTTCGCCCGCTGCAAGCCCGCCCCTGTTCTCCCTCAACCAACATCCACTATCAGTCTCCCGCCGTCTGTTTGCAATGCAACACCTCTCTCCTCCGAATCTGTCTCCCCCGTCGCCGTTTCCGGATTTCGATTCGGATCCGGAAATGGCGGCGATACTCCGGGACGTGTACGTCCCGGACCCGCTCTCCCCCCTACCCCCTTCGCCCGGACCTACTGCATCGCTTCAGTTTTTCCCGCGAAGGATTTCCGGACTTCCTCCCCGGCCCCGGCGGTGGAAGTACCCCCAGTGGCGCATACTGCGCGAATTTCGCGCAGCAAAAGCCACCGGGGTACATCCCCCCTACGTCCCGTCCGACCCCCTTATCGATCCACTCCTCCACCAACTTCATTTAACCCTGCTTATGCCACCCCCACCGCCCCTTCCAAACATCAAAACCCCCGTCCTCAACGAACCCCCGCCCCCCAAATTTCAACAACCCCCGCCCCCCAAATTTCAACAACCCCCACCCCCCAAATTTCAGCCCCCTCTCGCTCCCCCATTTTTCTCCATTTTCGACCCCCCAATTTTAGATTCTACCCCAAAAACACCCCAGCCCACCAAACCTCCAACACCCCCTCTTCCCCCACCACCGCCGGGGATATCCGAAATAGCCTCCGCCGGGACGAAAAGGTCCGGGCGCCGCAACAGACGACGGGAGCGTCCCTCGCCCCGCGTCCCGGCGGCCAAGTCCCCCGCCCCGCTCTGAGAAATCACGGCGGGGCCTTGAGATTTCGGGACAGTGCTTGTGTTTCATTATCCCACACGCACTGGACCGAACCTCACAGCCCCGCCGTGGCCACTTCGTCGCAGCGGGCATCATCAACACCCACCCACACACTACACTACACACACACCCTCAACACACTAAACCACACACAACCCACACCCAGGGAACGGCGGATCTCGCAACCCCGCTCAATTTTGTCTCCCCTGACACCGTACCAAAAATTTGTACATACCTGTAAATACCTGTACATACCTGTAAATGTTTCCTGTAAATACCTTGCACCTGTAAATATCTAATGTAAATATCTAACATACTATCCTCATCATCATCGAACTCACCACCTTTATAAATATTGTCACCTCATCAAATTTTTCATCACACCCTCTTTGTACATATGTTTCCCATCATCGTCTTACATCTACTTACATCTACTTATGTCTTACATCTACTTACATCTACTTACATCTACTTACATCTACTTACATCTACTTAGCTACTTATGTCTCCTTATGTCTACTTCTGTCTACTTAGCCCAACTTATGCCTACTTATTCTACTAATTGTATGTCACCCTAGCTTTAAGACACCTCCGATCACTCTTCTGCCTTCAGCACTACAATTGTTTGTTTCAGCCTTCAGCTCCTGTATCCTTGCGCCTTCAGCTCCCCTTTTTTGTTTCCGCAGCCCTCAGCCACTGTCAACTTGAGCCTTCAGCTACCTCAATCATTGGTTCGAACTGGGGGGACCTCTGTCGTGAGTCCCTCCCGGGAACACTCCACTACAACCTTAAAGCTCTCACCAATATTCCGATGTAAAAATTACCTTCCGTCAATAAACATCTGAGTGGGGAGACAGGCGACAGAATCCGGGGGACACAACCTGGTGCCCCACTACCAGCTCCCAGCAGGGAGCTGGAGGGAGAGGACTCCAAGTCCTATATAATCCCGGATCCTGGAGCTTTAGCTTCATTCGACACTTCCTCTAACCAGCTCTCTCTTCTCTCTCTACCTTCCTCCTCCCAGATGCCTGGTGGTATCCGCCGCTCTGGGAATTCACCTCCTACCTTCTCCTCTTGTCTACATCGGTGGATATCCGCCGCCTAGACAAGCACCTTCCTTCCTTCACCCACATCGGCGGTACCGCCGCCTGGGTGAATTTCCTTCCTCTCGCCTACATCGGTGGATTACCGCCGCCTAGACGAGATTCCTTCCTTCACTCACATCGGTGGATTACCGCCGCCTGGGTGAATTTCCTTCCTCTCACCTACATCGGTGGATTACCGCCGCCTAGGTGAAATTCCCTCGCTCTCATCTATTCACTCCTTCACGCCACCGTGATGATAAATTTAAATTCATCACACTACCAAATGCTCAGTTCCCAAAATTGACTTTTTATGAGTCAAAAACCTGGGAATTTGTCTGAAATCACATCAGTTTGTATAATAACACTAGAAAATGTTTCAACACGTGGATCAAGACGATGGCACTACCAATGGCACTACCAATGATCAACGATAATTTAAAAAAAAAGGAGCGTACCTGATTTGTGTCTTAGGGGCCAAAATTGATGGAAACCATCAGAAATAGCTATTTCGATTATTACGCATGAAAGAAACAATAAATGAACAGCTAACATTTCTGTAGGTGTGTCCAATAGAATAATAAACCCATGTGACAAGGACTTTGCAGCGTTTTTAATTTTTGGTTGCCCAGCATTCTATCGTCATGAGCATGGCGAACGGGTCATTTCTAGTTTGCTGAAAATTTATTGGTGACATACTGTGAAGGCCACGAGGAAGCCTCTGTGCCATGTCCTTGGCAGTGCATTTTTCTTCGTATTGTATTGGGCTTACCCGTATCAAATAATTAAATAAATATAAATAAATAAGTCAGGTAACTATCGGACTATTCCGGACAACCGGCCGACGGACCTATCGAACAATAAAGACCTTTCGAATAATTCATCATTAGGGCACCATCCGAGCAGCAGCCCCCCCCCCCCCCCTTTTCACCCCTCAAAGAGTTTTCTCATCGGTTCCCCTCTGTTGGAGTTTCCACCGTAATCCCTCGTAGCATATGAAGTACTTTTGGTGGGGGGGGTCTCGTAGCCCATGCGCCGGAGCCCCGGGAGCCGGAGCCGCCTGTTACTCGCGATCGGTCGCGCTGTGAACGTCACCACCGCACACGTGCGCTTGTTTTGCCGCTACGCCCACTCGTCGCCTCCCGAGTTTCTCGGCTTCGAATTGACGCTACGGAAAGTTTCACGGTAAGACGAACCTTCAGTCAACGATAATTAGTTTCACCCAACTCACAAAAATGAACTAAAATCAACCACAAATCCATTGATTCGAAACAATGTACGACAGCTAAGCAGGTACAACAAAACGCTCCGATGTTACATCGGGTTGATCCAAAATAGGCAGCGAAAGGTTTGAAACAGTAATTTCACCCTGACCACGAATTTAAATTATTATTTATAGGCCAAGTGCAGCATGACCATATGAGCAAATTTTCGAAGTATCGTTCAACGCAGAGCATTTTCGTTGGAGGCACAAATTTGAACACTTACCCCCAAACATTTTTGTTATTCAATATTAATTGTGTCAAATTACCACCATCACCACTATTTTCGTTAATTTTGAATTGACTTCTTTGTTCGGAAATTTTATTACATCGTGATGTCTATTTCTGTCATATGATGTTGAAATAGTCTATTTCTGTCAGCCATCATTTTAGATACCACTTTTGGTGAATTCGAAGCAGTTTTTGTCGATTTTTCAAAAAAACCCGAATTTTTAAGTACATTTTTTGTGTGTGAATATTTTACCCATAAAAACGCTGCATATTATTGAACAACGGTTTATTATTTTCTTGTTTATTTTTTTGCTGTTTATTTTAATTTTTTATTTTTTTTGGGGGTGAATCCGAAGCAGTTTTTGTTGGTTTTTCAACAAAAACCCGATTTTTCAAGTAGAATTGTTTTTAGTGACAATTTTACCCCATAAAAACGCTACATATTATTAAATCAACAAAACCCCGATTTTTCAAGTAGATTTTATTTAATGACAATTTTACCCCATAAATAAAAACGCTGCATATTATTAAATCTACAAAACCCCGATTTTTCAAGTAGATTTTTTTTTTAGTGACAATTTTACCCCATAAAAACGCTGCATATTATTAAACAACGGTGTATTATTTTCTGTACAGATTACCATTTTCTGTGGTCAATACCTTCTCTCGAGCTCACCCCAGGAAAGCTCTAAATCGAGTAAATGCCACCAATAATCCGAGCGTTTTGAAATGCATAGGAGAAACAAACAATCTATAGAAGCAAAATCGGCCTATTTATTCGTGAGGCCTATTTATTCGTGAGAAATTGAGTGCCTCGGATTTGCGTTTGCGCATGTGCAGTGGCCGTATTAATGATCCGATGGTTCTATAATTTTTAGGGAACCGGCAGGGCCCAACCCGCACGATCCCTGAAAATTTCATCAAAATCTAATTCCAGTTGTATCACAGAACAGTTAACTCGATTTCACACAGCCATGCGTGATTATAGCCAGGTGTTCCCTATAGCGATGACATTTGGGCTGGATGTATACCGTGTGATTCACACTCATGTTGACGAAGCTTTTCGTTGTAATCTTCCGGGCTTTACTGTGAACGAAAGGCACAACGTACGATGCTGCTGATGGTCTCAAAAATCCTCATGTTCGGAATCAATTTAATTAAAAGTGTAAAAAAAAATCGCTGCAAAGTCCTTGTCACATGGGTTTATTATTCTATTGGACCTACAGAAATGCTGGCTTTTCATTCATTGTTTCTTTCACGTGAAATAATTGAAATAGCTACTTCTGATGGTTTCCACCAATTTTGGCCCCCAAAACACAAATTAGGTAGGTACGCCATTTTAATTTTTGGTTTATTATTCTGTGAATAATACACCTATGCATTTTTTTGGTTTATTATTCTGTGAATAATACACCTATGTATTCGCTCAGCAAAAAATTTTTATAACACCCCCTCAAACTTTTTTCTTTTACGTTTCAAGGTGCATAGATTCCAAAAATGCAATGTCCGTCCGCCGTACGCCGTCCGCCGTCCGCCGTACGCCGTCCGCCGTCCGCCGTATCACGTGCACAGGCTTCATTTTCGGTCTAAAAAAATCGTTCTTTCGCACACATGCTCCATTTGGGCCCTAGTTGTGTCCCGAAACTTTTCAGCCCGATCGGAATATACCCAGGGGTGTTATGAGTGAAAATGTGTATAAAAATAGGTACTTTTTGCGTTTTAGCAACATGTTGGTAACATGAGCTTTTAAGGTATCGTTTTTCATGTTTTTGGGGACGAGAAGATCGAATATGAGGTCGATTTTGACCAAAGAATAGAAAATTGAGGTTCTACCAGATGTTCAGCTCCCAAAATTGATTTTTTATGAGTCAAAAACCTGGGAAATCGTTTGAAATCACCATCAATTTGTATAATAACACTGGAAAAAGTGTCAACAGGTGGATCAAGACGATTAAATGGTACTATCAATGATCAGAGATAATTTATTTTTAAAAAAAAGGAGCGTAGTTTATTCGAGTTTTGGGGGCCAAAATTGGTGGAAACCACCAGAGATAGCTATTTCAATTATTTTATATGAAAGAAACAATAAATAAACAGCCAACATCTCTGTAGGTAGGTATGTCCAATGGAATAATAAACCCATGTGACAAGGACTTTGCAGCGTTTTTGGAATCTACGCACCTTGAAACGGAAAAGAAAAAAGTTTGAGGGTGTGTTATAAAAATTTTTTGCTGAGCGATTACATAGGTGTATTATTCACAGAATAATAAACGAAAAAGAGCGTTACCTAATTTGTGTTTTAGGGGCCAAAATTAACGGAAGTCATCAGAAATAGCTATTTCGATTATTACGCCAACGTTCGATTATGAACAGCCAACGTTTCTGTAGGTGTGTCCAATAGAATAATAAACCCATGTGACAAGGACTTTGCAGCGTTTTTGACACTTTTCCTAGTGATATTCTACAAATTGATGGTGATTTCCTACGATTTCGCAGGTTTTTGACTCATAAAAAATCAATTTTGGGAGCTGAACATCTGGTACAACCTCAATTTTCCACTCCGTGCGCCGTCCGCCGTATCACGTGTATCGGCTTCATTTTTGGTCTAAAAAATTCATTCTTTCGCACACATGCTCCATTTGGGCCCTAGTTGTGTCCCGAAACTTTTCAGCCCGATCGGAATATACCCAGGGGTGTTATGAGTGAAAATGTGTATAATAATAGGTACTTTTTGTGTTTTAGTAACATGTTAGTAACATGAGCTTTTGAGGTAGCGATTTCCTTTTTTTTGTGGACGAGAAGACCGAATATGAAGTCGATTTTAACTACTACGGAATATGAAGTCGAGTTGGTTGTTCTGTGGTATCATCTAATCTGAAAAATGATGGCTCTTCTGGAGTTTGTTGATAGGTATACTTTTGAAACTTGAACAACCGTTGAAGTACTATTGATGGGTACGAAAGCAGCCACTGCACTACATATACCTCGATCCTCGGAATATTTTTTAATGCTTTCAAAAATGAATAAATATTATTGATATGTTGTTACTATTGATGGGTAAATTATTACACAATGGTAACAACGGTTCATTATACCATATACGTAGAAGGGGCTGGAGTTTGTTGCTAGGTACGTTTGCAACTTTTTTCACTCCGCATCAACAATTTCCCTTCAGAACTTCATTATTTGCCTTTCTTTTTGTCATTTTAGTTACTGTTTGTCATCGACAGAATTATTTTAGCAACATTTAACTCGTTAGGTACTAACCTACGGAGGGTCTGCGATCTACATAATATGTATAGAATTGTACATGTACATATTATATTATGTAGAAGGGCTATCTATACAGAGAGCTGTGATTTGTAACAGAAGGGTATTCTGTACAAAATAATAAACCGTTGCGCAGGAATTTGCAGCGTTTTATATACCTGTACGGTAGGTAATCATCCAATGGTATTCATGGTTATAATGGTATTCATATAGTCAATTTCACATTCATTTCATTTTCATATTTTACCTCGAAAAATTTGAAATTTATTCCCCTAAACGGAATTTTGCACTGCAACATAGGCTATGCTTAGGAGGTATTCGGCTTGGTAGACAATAGTGGTCGTGGGATGTGCTTTTCCCGAGTAGCTTGATTACCATTACAACAATATTGTTTCGCAGCTTCAAGCGCCTTCGGGAAGACGGTTCACGCCGATGTTCATCATCAATGCACAGGGACTGCATAAATTATTCCAAGTTTCTCAGAAACTTCGTATTTAAATGAAGCCCTTCGATATTGCGAAGATGAGCAGAGATGGGGGGAGGATTATTTATGAGAAGACTTAAACAGTATCAACCGCACTCTCGCCAATTAGAAAGAGTAGCAGGTATAAGGGGGTTGATGAGGTTGATAGTGAGGGTGTTTGTTTGTCCAATTTTACAAGCTAGTACCTTTGTAGTAATGATTTTTCTTAATATATTTGTGCAAAAAGGTAATTTTCTGGTTAGAAATCGTGAAACTTAATCTAGATTATTTTTCTGACTACTTTTTCTGCTCGATTTGTATTGAGACATGATGTTGAGACATGGAGTTTCAGAGAATTTTCAAAGAAAATGAGTCCTTCGTCATTTTAGCGAATTTTCGAAGAAAAGGAAGCTATTGTTCTTGGTCCAAAATTTTTAAAACTCGAATTTCCGAAAGATTTTTATACCTAAATCCGTTTCAGACCATCCTGAATTCACTGCCGAAAGACACCAAAAATTATATGTATATATATATATATTTATATATTTATATATGTATGTGTCATTCCAGACGATAACTCTCGACAGAATTGAGATAAAAAGTTCAAATTTGCACGAAAAATCTGTCTTGGCAATCGACAGGCTAAGTTCGTAGATGGGCAGAATCGGGTCACTCTAAGGGGGAGTTTTGGGGAGTTTTAGGGGGGAAAAATTACCCATAAATTCCCAAAATGAAACAGTCTGACAAGTGACACCTCATTTTAAAGGTTTTTCTACGCTGAACACGATGGTGAAATCAGAATTGCGATATCTCATTCCGTTCTCAAACTGGAGCACTTTGAAGATGAAGGAACGTGGTTATTTCTTGAGATAAAACAGTTTTACATAAAATCAGTTATTTCTTCGAAAATTCGCTCTTATAGCCATGCTGCATGACTGTGGTTTTTTTATTTGAATGTGGTTTGATATTATTCCTTTTTTAGTGGGTACAATCTGTATGTTTGGGTATTCCGTACGGTATTCAACCTTGACTACATGGTTAAACGTTCAAATTTCTTTAACATATTGAAGTAGGTACCTGCCTAGTAAGCTGCGGAAATATATTGAAGATAGGCATAATTATGTCAATATTATACACATACTAACAACGTGAGAAAGTAATATTGGTCCACCAACTTGGCAGTCGTCTTTTAGCGAATTTTCAGAGAAAATGAAGCAAGCAAGGTTCCAAGGGAGGTTCGGAGGAGGTTGGTGGTCTAAGTTGTTTAAATAAGGCAGCTGTCATCAAATCCTGCATTCCTGGGGTACGGGATCACGCATTGCGTGAGATCCCCAATCAGGACTGCACGCGGTCTCGCACATAGAACGCATTAACCTGATTGAATATTCAAATTGTATCGAAATTCAATTACAATAACAGCCCATGCCATCGACGCGTCACACAGCAAGCCGTATTTCCCACTACACGTACAGCTGCAGAGTTTTATGATCTGTCCTTTATTGTGCGATCTTAGCTGTTTTATACAAACTCACCATCCCACGGTTGTATGAGCACTCTAAAATAGTTACCTAAGCAGCCGGTTCACTCAGTGTGTGCCGGCTGACAAGAATAAATGATCGCATGATAAGGATTCAGGCGAGAGAAGAGAACATGGTATCAACTGTTAGAATATTTTTTGGTTTAATCCAAGTCAGGAAATTTGAACACTTAATGAGTGACAAATGTAAGGGCGTGAAATAACACCTCCATGGCCTTTATGAAGAGAATTGTTGTCGCGGTACCCCTCAGATGTAACATATACCACTCTCACGTAACTTATGCATTTAACCAATAAACAAGGAGAAAGACCAGCTGTGCGACGCCTCGGTTAAAGCCCAGGAGGGTTCCCCTCCATCTAACTCCCAACGTTTCTCAACGGCCATTAACGACCGTTGACAGGCGGGGGACAAGGTGGAGGCACGTTTATAAGGTGCCCGGCTTGCCCAGCTCTTCATTCTACCGATCCCACTCCTACCTGCAACTTCTCCCTCACTTACCTTGCGCCTCCTTTCTCGCCTTCCTTTCCTTCTCCCTTAGTGTCTGCTTTGGTGGTAACCGCGGGATGCTTTACCCTCTAACACTCGCTGAGGTGATAACCATGGGGCGTTAGTATCCTTCTCCTTTAGCTTCCACTGTGTTCGTAACCGCAGGGCACCTCTTCCTCTAACACTCACTGTGGTGATAACCTCCGGGGTGTTAGCCATCCACAAAAGACTCCCAAGGGGCACATCCTCCTCTCTCCTGCAACCTACTCAAGCCCATCAATAATACTTCAACGGTTGTTCAACTTGCAAAATTACCTATCATCAAAATCCAGCCCCTTCTTGGTAGATGAGCCGTTGTGTAATAATTTACCGTGGTGTAATAATTTACCGTTTTGTAATGATTTAACGTTGTGTAATAATTTGCCGTTGTGTAATAATTTGCCGTTGTGTAATAATTTGCCATTGTGTAATAATTTACCCATCAATAATACTTCAACGGTTGTTCCAATTGCAAAAGTACCTACCAACAAAATCCAGCCCCTTATGGGTAGATGAGCCGTTGTGTAATAATTTACCGTTGTGTAATAATTTACCGTGGAGTCATAATTTACCGTTGTGTAATAATTCACCGTTGTGTAATAATTTGTCATTGTTTAATCATTTACCCATCAATAATACTTCAACGTTTGTTCAAGTTTCAGAAGTACCTACCAACAAAACCCAGTAGTCCATCACTTGTCAATTGAAATAATATCGCCGAACAAACAACTCGACTTCAAACAGCCATCGTTGATTATAATCAGATGCTCCGTAGTTATGTTATCCGGTCCGGAGTTATACCGTTTGATTCACGATCGTGTTGACGAAGCTTTTTGGTGCACACGAACGGCTGGACGTAAAGTGCTC
Source organism: Leptopterna dolabrata (assembly GCA_954871275.1). Taxonomy (NCBI): domain Eukaryota; kingdom Metazoa; phylum Arthropoda; class Insecta; order Hemiptera; family Miridae; genus Leptopterna; species Leptopterna dolabrata. The sequence goes on along the minus strand of OX940978.1, from coordinate 3,161,236 downwards.
CAGGTGGTCTCAAAAAATTGCTTAGCTCAAGAAAAATTTAATAACGTAAAAAAAAAACAATACCCTTCAATCGAAAGTTTTCGAGATACGGCGTTCTGAAAATTTCAACCCCTATTTTGAACCCCTTAGAGATGACTGACAGTAACGTCGAGCTTCGAGGACCAACTAGACCCCGAACGGAACCTATAACCGGAATTTTATCAATTTTTTTTCATGGTAACTAAGAAAAGTGGCCCGTACGGCGGACAGACAGAAATATTTTGAGGGGGGTTAAGAATTTTTTTTCTTGCTCGATTCCAATGGTTCATTATTGAATAATAAACCAATAAAACGTAAAATTTTTCAGCGAAATTGAGGTTTTTGATGAAAAAAATGACTTATGGAGCTGGATTGAGATAGGGGTTGAAATCTAGTAATTTTTCACGCTGAATCGAATGTTGACACTCCTGACTCACCCCGACTGTTAAAAATCCGATTTTTCAAGGTCTCATGTTCAGGAAAATCGATGTTTTCCAGTGAAAAATTACCTTTCCAGACATACGAAGTTGGGTATCGTTTTTCACGTAATTTTGCACGCTGAATCGAATGGTGATGCACCCAACCCTCCCAGATTGTGAAAAACATGATTCTGTGACCTCATTAACAAGGAATGCTCAAAAATTCTACTTCCATCATCTTTTCACCGACACTTCGTTATTAATCTTATTAATACTCGGACGCAACAACAAGATCTAAACGTCAGCACTTTTCGGAGGTGCGATTCAGTTTGTTTACAACGTTCACCAGCTCAATCAACAGGCATGACGATTCCTGCAACACATCATCCTGTCTCCTAAGAGAACAATTATGGGTTCCAATTCACATTTGTTAAACGATCGGTCATCATGCCAAATTACTCCTCACTGGAAGCCATAATTGCACACGTTGGAAAGCTGAGATTCTGAGAAAGTTTTTCCCGAGGAGTGCCTCTCAAAATAGGTGTATGTATTTGGAGCAGAAAAACGGGTGGAAAAAAGTCAAATTCTGGAGAATTTTCAAAATTTGCACTTTGGCCTCCTTTCTTACGCATTAAATCTGCTCAAAAAATTTTGATTTGACATCAGGGAGATAGGAAATTTTACGCTCTTTCTAACGGTATAACCAATTTTAATTTTACATTGTATCCAAGGGGGCTTATTGCTGTTTTAGTGGCGTAAGGGCGATATGCAGAAAAAAATCTTAAATCGTCCAAAAGTCAGGAAAAATGGTGACTAAAAAAAGTCTAAGCGGCACTTTTTGTCGGAAATGAGCTCTAGAATCGACTCCTGAAGTTTGTAAAACCTTAAGTATGTTCACCCTATATTAATCGGTGAAGTGATCGCCAACCTCCGTTAACGGAGACGGCACTGCAAGAAGAAGAAGAAGAAGAAGAATAAGAATGAAAGTTGGATTGTGCTCTCCTGAACAGCTGCAAAATTGCTGGTCTCCTAGTTTTCGGGAGTGTAAAAAGTTTCGATAGTTTGGCATAGTGGGGACGATATTATATTACCAAATGATAATATTCATTCCATTTACGTTTCGAAAATTGTTCTTTTCGATCAGAAAGTGAGGTACCTATTAAATAAATAAATGGATCGTTTACTCGAAAAGTTTTTAATTGAAAGTACGGAGTACTGTCTTAATAGACACACACAAACTGCCTCTTCCCTAGCTACACTGGATGCTCCTTCGGGAAAAGTAAAGCATTTTGGTGGGCGTAGACGACTAGGTACCTCCCCTTCTCCAATCCCCGGATATGGGGACTCGAGAGGGTAGGGTGATTCCCTTGTAGTTCCGCTAAATAAAAGGGATCATGGTAGTAGGATAGGGATGTCCGATACTTCAAAAGTCCCGATAAATATATCGTATCGATACATCTAAAAGAATCAAAAAGTATCGATACGATACTTTCAAAAGTATCGATATTTTGAAATATCGATACTTTTCGATACTTTTTCAAAATGGGTGGAAATGTCGTTTTTGTTCTCTCTCCCTCAGCGTGACAATGAATATTATATCACATCCCACGTTTTTACTTCATCTACATTGGTATAAGATAAAATACCATCGTCAGCCTGTCGAAGAATTATTTCAGGATAATATCATAAAATGAACGAAACAATACCTTTCTTTATTTGAACCTTTCTTTATTTGAAACTTTTTTTTGTTTGGGCGCTTGTTTTTCAAAATTATTTACAAGACAAGGCATGACATTTCGTTAATTCGGCACAATCACATCAGAAAACAAGAAAGAACAAAGAAAATCCAATAAAAAAACTATTGGGTTAGGTTGGTTGGTTGCTTGGCTGGGTTAACATTTTGATGGTCCTTCCTACTAGGTGGACTCACTAAGAGCTGGAGGTGGTGGTACATCAACTTTCTTTAATTTGTTGAAGTGGTGCTACACGTCGTAGGTGGTGCTACACGTCCTACACGTCGTAGGTGTTGAAACTGATAAAATGTGAGGGATAAAAAAAAGTATCGGCTCCGATGCTGGGAGAAAAGTATCGATACTGCGATATATATATGAGAAAAAAAGTATCGATACTGCGATATATGAGAAAAAAAAGTATCGATATGTATCGTGTCCTACACGTCGTAGGTGTTGAAACTGATAAAATGTGAGGGATAAAAAAAGTATCGGCTCCGATGCTGGGAAAAAAGTATCGATACTGCGATATATGAGAAAAAAAGTATCGATATGTATCGATACTTTTGGGCATCCCTATAGTGGGATATCATACCGGCCTCCGGCTCAAAAATAAAGAAAGAAATTAATTAAGTAGATAGGATTTTATTACGCAATTACCGAAACGGCCAGCCTGAGATTCCACAGCCCCACGTGGAAAGGAAAATTTATGGATCATACCCATCAGAATGATTTTTGGTTGCCATACGGCAACATCGTTAGCAACGCCGTAATTCGCGAGCAGCGTTTTCCTACCTAATGGCCGCCTATGGATGGGTTGAGGTTGACCTCATCACATCAGCTTATCTGCGACCACTGCCATCTTTCTCAAGGTCATCTGCGCGGCGGCCTTCCTGTTAGTATACTAATTTATCTACCATGCCCCAGGTCAGGACGCGAAACAGAAGGGTGGAAAAAAATACTAACTAGATACCTGTAAGACAGAGTGAGAAATGTTACCATGCTACCTAAAACATCAGTTATGAAAAGATAAAATTCAGAATGTACCTATTTCACAGTAGTTTTCAATTATTATTAACATTTGTTTTTCTCAAAATTTTAGTTACCTATTTTGTTACATTCCCCAGATCATGTTTTACTTGATATGTATGTACCTAGCTACTGCTTTAAATTAATATTTTTGCATTCTCATATTTGAAGAATATTTTTATTAAAGGAATAGGTAGGTAGGTACCTACTTATATTGTCATATCTGTAAGGATGGATCAGTTGGATTTTTTGTTGTGTTAAAGGCGCCTACGAGTAGGTAGGTACCTACTACCTAGCCAGTAACAAAAGTGTACCTATGTAGTCATGGTCAGCGAATTGGGAAAAGGAGTTATGAGACATTTGAGTGACATTACAGGAGTTGAAATTGCCTTAAACGAATGAATTCATTGAACAAATTACTTCAATTCAATAATGAAGTTGCTCATTGCTCCTTATAATTTTATATGAAGCCCCTGGTTCTAAATGAGGGCTCCTCAGTGTTCAGGCTCCATTTGGGTTGGGTCAAGTTGGGCTCCATTTCTCCCCTAGACCCTCCAAGATGAAACTTCTAGAACATTTGAGAACATGGACTCAGAGAGCATGGTAGGGATGTACCTACTGTAGATTTGAGGATAACTAGAGAGCAGGGACCGCTCTAGTAATACAGGCGCCCTAGGCAAATGATAAAAAAAGCGCCCCTAAAAAAATTCGCGCGGTCGGCGCCTTTGTTATTGCTATCTTTGATATCATAACAGGTGCAAATAAACAACAAAGCATTTTTTTATTAGAGGATAAATATTACTTTAATTATGTTATAATGACATAATTTTATATATTTCATTTTATATAATTTACTTTCTATCATTAATATCTTGTTAATACTTAATACATTGCTGATAAGCTTTATCGTGCATTTTTTTTTCAATTTTTTTTCTTTTTTTTCAATTTTTTTGGTTTCCATGTGTTGTGTCTGTGATGCTTGGAAGGTTATTTGTTTCCATCGATTTATAATTTTCAGAAGTGTGTAAAGGTGGATAGTCGGAAACCACTGTTTCCATGTGTTGTGTCTGTGATGCTTGGAAGGTTATTTGTTTCCATCGATTTATAATTTTCAGAAGTGTGTAAAGGTGGATAGTCGGAAACCACTGTTTCAAAAATATCCATTTCCATGGGCAAACCTGCAGGTTAGCGAGGCGGAAAATCAACAGTTGATGTTACTAATATTGAACAGTTGGCTTCTCTTGGTAGTCTAGCCAGGGGACGGTTGTACATGTGATTTGTAGGCGAAAATGGGAAAAAATTTTAATTTCCGGGGCCGGTACTCGATTTAGGGCTTTGTGGTCGAGGGTATCGACCACAGAAAACAAGTGATCTACGCAGAAGGGGCATCTATACAGGTAAATAATAAACCTTTGTGTAATAATTTACAGCGTTTTCTGTATTGTGATTGCCATTTTACTGATCAAGCGATGGGTGTAATTGGGCTTACTCCTGTATAAATAAACAAATAAACAGCAGATCGTTATACATGTACCTAAATAAAACCATTACATCGTTAGATTTATGGATTCGTGTAGTTTGAATGTACAACATAAATATACCAACAGAGACCTCAGAAGTAGAAGGAAATCAGGGGGTTTCGGAACAGTGTCAAGAGGTCAGGTTGATTGCGATTTTTAAAATGTGCAAATATGTTTGGATCGGAGACTGGGTGTGAACCCTCGATCTTCCGATTATGGAGCTAGCATGCTAGCGCCTGGGCTACTGTGTCCGGATGACATTTGGGGCGTTAAGACGTAATTATAGGCGGCTCGGTTGGAAGCCTTCGGGGATGTCGTTTGATAAGTGATAACCGTTCGTATACCTGATTAACACCTTCAAGTTGTACCGGCTTCATTGAGTTGCTGTCATCACCGGTGTTGGCATATTATCTTTAAGACTATTGGGAGCGAAATAGATTAATTTGAACTGAAAGGGTCAGGTTGGATGCTCAAATCTCTAGATGGTATCCTACTTAAACTGACGAAATATGCACCACTGACTGCGGTTGTGACTTCCCTTTGCCGAATAAAATTAATCTCTCCAAATCAGTTATAAATGTGAAAATAATGATAAATTGTGCTTTAAATATGCGGTATTATGTTGGTATCTGAAAACGTATAAAAAGAGGGGCCTAAATCGTGTTTCACAATACAAAAATTTAGTGCATCCTTTTTACTTTGATAGAATTCTGTTTCCTGCCACTATGCGAGATATTACGCTTTTTGAGAAACAAAATATCAATTTAAGTATCAATCTCTATGCTTTAAATGATGACCTCAATGTGTATCCTCTTAAAATTTCTAACCACGTGAACACATTCGATACCAAACACATTGATCTATTATACCTGGAAAATGACTTGAATTCTCACTATTGCCTAATAACTAACTTGCCTGCACTTTTAGACGGACAGCTCTATAGTAAAAGCTGTAGAAAAATGCATGTAATGTGTAGAAAATGTTTCAAGACGTATGGTAAATCATACATAACAGCAGATGGGAAAACCGCAAATCAAAGACTGCAAGAACATTCTGTATTTTGTGATAAATTTAAGCCATGTCGTTATGAGTTACTAAAGAAACCATACATTGAATTCGATGATTTTCAGTTCGTGACTCGAGTGGGCTTTGTTATTTATGCGAAAAGCTGTAGAAAAACGCATGTAATGTGTAGAAAATGTTTCAAGACGTATGGTAAATCATACATAACAGCAGATGAGAAAACGCAAATCAAAGACTACTACTGAGTTACCAAAGAAACCATACATTGAATTTGATGATTTTCAGTTCATGACTCGAGTGGGCTTTGTTATTTATGCGGATATTGAATGTCAGTTAGTCCATTTAAATAATATTATTAATGAGGAAAATGAATTAAATAATGTTCAGTTTGAGGATATAGGAGGAAAATCATTCCCTAACCGTTTAGAAAAACACATCCCAACATGCATTGGTTTTCATGTAAAATCGTATTATTCACACCTGATGGAAGATGAAACATTTATATTCAGCGGAAAAGACTGTATCCTAGAATTTTTACTGACTATTGAAAAAATTGTTGCAAGAATCGATCAGCTTTATCACTCAACGGAGATTAGGATTCATATGACCCCCTACCAAGAACATAGACACAGTACAATGACCAAATGTGAATTATGTGGAACACGTTTTGATAACATCCATCTTAAATGTGCAGACCACGATCATCTCAACGGACAGTATAGATTTTCTTGTTGCAATGTTTGCAACTTAAAACTGAAAAAACCCAATTTTGTTCCAATATTCTTCCACAACCTCTCTGGATATGATAGCCATTTTATCATATCTGAACTCCATAGGGTAGGGTGTAGAATTGAAATCATACCTCAAACTGAAGAAAAATATATGAGTTTTCCTTGAAATTTTATAACCATAAAATCAGGGTTCGGTTTCTTGATTCTTTTAGATTTTTACCAGCATCTCTTGAAAAACTAGTGAATGCCAATGAACGGTTTCCTGAAATGGAGAGACATTTTTTCAGACTATCATTTAAGAAAGTTGATGTTGAGTAAGGGTGTTTATCCATATCAGTAGGTACATAACCAGCTGGGGTGTTTTAGATGAAAAACGCTTACCTAATAAGGATAAGTTTTATAACAAGCTAACTGATGAACCGATAAGTGATGATGACTATCAGTTTGGAAAATGTTTCATATAAATAGCATATTGGCGTATACAACATTGTATCTGAAAAGTGACATAATTTTACTTTGTGACGTCTTTGAACAGTTCAGGAATTTGAGTTATGAGAGAATTAACTTAGACAGTGCTTGGTTTTTACTCTACCCGGATTTAGTTTCAAAGCTGCATTAAAAGTTTCCAAAATTAAACTTGATGTCCTTCACGACATAGACATGTTGCAGTTTATCGAATCTGGAATCAGAGGAGGAATCACACAATGTATCAAACGACATGTGGTGGCTAATAATGTTCATATTCCTGAAACGTTTGACCCGTCGAAGGAAAGTGAATACATATTTTATGCAGATGTGAATAATTTATATGGGTATGCTATGACTCAGAATTTACCATATGGCGAATTTGTTTGGTTAGATGATCCTCATAATTTTGATGTGCTAGGTACTGATCCTGATGGTGAATATGGCTATACATATATTAGATGTTGATGTTCATTATCCTTCAAGATTATTTCAATACCATGCTGATTTCCCATACCTACCTGAGAGAAAGAGACCTCCAGGTTCGAAGGTTGAAAAACTCCTTCTCGATTTCGAAGATAAAAGAAATTATGTAGTTCACCTTGTTAATTTAATTAATATGGTAATAATATAGGAATATGCTACCAGGACACTGATAGTGTCATTTGGGAAATTAAAACTAAAAATGTATACTCTGATTTGGAATCAATGTCATATTTGTTCGATTTAAGTGACTACCCAACCAATCACAGCCTACATAGTCTAACTTTAGCTAATAAAAAAGTGATGGGGAAGTTGAAAGATGAAATTAATTCTTTACCAATAAAAGAGCTTGTTGGATTACGTCCCAAGTTGTATGCTTTCATATTTGGAGATGAAGTTAAGAAAAAAGCAAAAGGAGTGAAGGAAAGTGCTGTGAAAGCCCTAAAATTTGAAGATTATAAATACATTAAACATGAAAAACGATAAATATTCAACTTTCCTGAAGATAGGATCATCATTACAAACATCATGTATATACTGAATATGTTTCCAAAAAAGTCACTATCATTTCATGTTGATAAGAGAATCATCTTGGAAAATGGGATAGATACCAAACCATATGGTTACCACCCATTATAGAATAAATACCTAATGTTTGTTTTTAGCGAATTTTCAAAGAAAATGAAGCTATTGCAATGGCTTCGAAATTTAAATAATATAAATTTTTGGAAATTTTCTTCATAGAAATCCGTTTCAGACCATTCTAAAACGATTCCTGAAATTTAACACTTTTAGCGAATTTTCGAAGAAAAGGAAGCTATTGTTCTCGGTCCAAAATTTTTAAAACTCGAATTTCCGAAAGATTTTTATACCAAAATCCGTTTCAGACTATCCTGAATTCCCTGCCGAAAGACACCAAAAATTATATGTATATATATATATATTTATATATATATATATATATTTATATATATATTTATATATATATTTATATATGTATGTGTCATTCCAGACGATAACTCTCGAAAGAATTGAGATAAAAAGTTCAAATTTGCACGAAAAATCTGTCTTGGCAATCGACAGGCTAAGTTCGAAGATGGGCAGAATCGGGTCACCCTAAGGGGGAGTTTTGGGGAGTTTTAGGGGGGGAAAATTACCCATAAATTCCCAAAATGAAAAAGTCTGACAAGTGACACCTCATTTTAAAGGTTTTTGTACGCTGAACACGATGGTGAAATCAGAATTGCGATATCTCATTCCATTCTCAAACTGGAGCACTTTGAAGATGAAGGAACGTGGTTATTTCTTGAGATGTTCTTCCTGGTTCGTCTGCTCTAATCTGATAACGGAATGGGATATCGCAATTCTGACTTCACCATCGTGTTCAGCGTTGGAAAATCTACAAACCGAGGTGTTACTCGGCAAAAAATGGAACAGAAAATTTGTTACGTACCCAATACCTACTCTTCTGGTATTCAAAACATTTTTGATTTCCCCCTCCCCCTCCTTCCACCCCAAATTTTACTTTGCGTAAAACTACTCCTGTTTTAATTTTGTATCAAGTTGGGAAAACATTGGCCGAAAATTAATTTTCAGAAAATTTTAGGCGGAGGAGGAAGATGCCGAAAACTTCGAAAATTCGCTCTTATAGCCATGCTGCATGACTGTGGTTTTTTTATATGTATATATATATATATTTATTTATATATGTGTCACTCCAGACGATAACTCTCGATAGAATTGAGATAAACAGCTCAAATTTGCACAAAAAATCTATCTTGGCAATCGAAAGGCTAAGTTCGAAGATGGGCGAAATTGGCCTACTCTAAGGAGGGTTTTGGCGCATTTAAAGTGCGCAAAAATTACCCAAAAATCCCCAAAATGTTATTTTCCAACAAGTGACCCCTCATTTTAAAGGTTTTTGCACGCTGAACACGATGGTGGAATCGGATTTTAGATATCTTGATCCGTTCTCAAATTAGAGCATTTAAAGTGCGCAAAAATTACCTAAAAATCCCCAAAATGTTATTTTCTAACAAGTGACCCCTCATTTTAAAGGTTTTTGCACGCTGAACACGATGGTGGAATCGGATTTTAGATATCTTGATCCGTTCTCAAATTAGAGCATTTAAAGTGCGCAAAAATTACCCAAAAATCCCCAAAATGTTATTTTCCAACAAGTGACCCCTCATTTTAAAGGTTTTTGCACGCTGAACACGATGGTGGAATCGGATTTTAGATATCTTGATCCGTTCTCAAATTAGAGCATTTAAAGTGCGCAAAAATTACCCAAAAATCCCCAAAATGTTATTTACTAACAAGTGACCCCTCATTTTAAAGGTTTTTGCACGCTGAACACGATAGTGAAATCGGATTTTAGATATCTAAATCCGTTCTTAAATTAGAGCATTTAAAGTGCGCAAAAATTACCCAAAACTAGGATAATCTTTAAACTCTTACCCCCACCCCCTTAGAGTGGTCAGATTGAAAAATGTGAGAAGTATTAATTGAAGACGAGAGTTCGAAGCAAAAAAGGGGGAGGCAAACGATTAGTACAACTCCTTGAATTTACCCACAGCGATCAAATAAATAAGCACTTAGTACAATTACGTAATAAACAAACGGTAGAATCAGGATGGACAAAACGTACAAATTAAAATAAATACGAAGAGAATATACATAGAAAACCAAATTTTAGACCGAAGTTTTCCTTTATTCAAAACCATAGCCATTAATTCGAATATTTCTTTGAAAATTCGCTCATTAAGTCATGCTGCATGACTGTTGATTTTTTTTCAAATAATCATAACGTTATTCTACTTCTTGAATAAAACTCTATAATTATTATAGTGAAAATGTTGGATCCACATTTGATCTTTGTGGTTATAGAGTTATTATTCAGAAAAATTTGAATAATTATTGCTATGGTGATTTGGAAGAATTAGCTTTAGGTACCTACTTCTGTACTATAGTTGAATGAAACCACAAGATGGTATGGTTGGTTGCTCTTATGTTGTACGAACGTAAATCTCTATATATAAAAATGTCTGTCTGTCTGTATGTATGTTCCCTATAGACTCCTAAACTACTCGACCGATCGGGATGAAACTTTGGGAATATGTTTTGGGAACACCGGGGATGGTTTCTGACTAGGTTGCATTCTCGGTGGAGACTTCCTTCAACGGTTTTCAGGCTATTCCTAGCAACCCCGATCTTGAAAAGTTGTTGTCTAGAATGTCGTTGTCAAGAAAAATGGGAAAAGCAGTTTCGTCGAGTTTTTCATCTCGGGTCGTGAGTGGTGTCCTCGGCTAGGGCAAATTCCCCTCTTTCCGAAAAGTGGCGAACGATTTTTCTAGGACCACAACTTGCCGAGTTATTTACATATTTACAATGTTCGCAGCAACTCGCCGAGTTATTTATTGGTACCTATCAACACGGCGTCAAATCTTTTTTCAAAGTTGTTTTCACAAGGAAAGTTCACTCCATTTTAGGACAACTCGATTTAAATCAGATGTTCTACTGTGTATTTTTTCCTTCTTCGTGGTTGTATAAAAATGAACTTTACGTCCAGTTATTACGCGCCCCGACCGGGGCAACACCCGGGTGATCCGCTAGTAATGAAATAAAATTGAAAAAGCTAAATTTCCTCTTCTCTTGTTTACCTACGTTCACCTTCCACAAGTCTATATCGGATAATATCTGCAGTAGTTATATTACCTTGTGTTTATCCTACAAACATCTCAGTTATAAGCATGATTTAAGCTACTAATAATGTACAAAAAAGACTTGTCAAAAATCGGAGTTGTGTTATTACAATACATAAAAAGTTGATGAATAAAAAACTTGTTTCTTCCTTCTTTGCTTACATACCTTCGCGATATATTTAAATATATCAGATGGTTTGAATAGCGATGTACCTACTTTATTCTTCTACACATCTGGAATAAAAGCATGGTGTAATGGTACTATAGATTCAAGATAGATACGCAGGATCAATGTGCAGCTGATAGTGCTCATGTGTACGAAGCATACACCTACAGGATATAATTAGGGTGCACAAAGAGTCTGGGGGTATTTCAGTTTTCCTTTAATCGCATTTTCGTCATCTTGAAAGTTAAACAATTGCATTTACAATAATTAGGTATGTGATTTTCAACGACAACAAGCGACTTCATCTACGTGAGATCTTGGTTCGATAAAACATTGTAGGGGCAACAAAATCTGGGTTTATAATTAGGATCCAAAACTCCTCTCACGTGGGGACATTTGGGAGGATTAAAGTTTCATAAATACACAGTGAATTCAAGAAGTCTAAAATTAACATTATTTGTTGTTATTCATGAGCATAGAGTTTGTTCAAGCTGAAAAAGAAGGTACCTGCCAATCAACAAAGTCCAAAATGAAATAATATCACTACAGTTGTCATCATAAACATAGTGTTATACATTCATGCCTGGTATAATAGGTGTATTCCATTCGACATATTCTTCAGGTGACAATTCTGTGAAGGTATTCAACACATAATCCGTCTCTTCAAGCTCGATGTCAATGATGGTATGGCCGTCTCGATATTTAATGTCTTCTTCTTCTTCTTCATCTAGTGATTCCTGTAAACTCTCATTATTACTATCTGATTCCCATCTCTCTTTCTATTTCTTCTAATATTTCCACACATTCTTCTGTCGTATAAATATTTTTTGTTTCGTTTTTTCCTATGGTCCCTGGCAGTACATAAATATACAGATTTTGCACAGTCCGTTAAGGTTCGACAAAACAACGATCTTTGTGATGCTAAATAATTTTTCAACCTGAATGTCACAGCAATCTGTTTGATTATTTCCCCTGTAACTAGCGCATGTAACGGTTCAGCTAGTTTTTCTTCTATCATGTAATATTTTAGTAGGATTTCAAGACTTAAATTGTGTAGTTTCGTATGTTCCGCACAGTACCTAGAGTCAAATGAACAGATAACATTGCAGGTCCTGCTGCTCATCATCATTACATTACATTTCCTCTGTAGAAACATAACATAATTTCGAACAAATGAGTTCCATACTTTTCTGAGATAAAATGTTGGGTTAGCAAAAAATTCTAACCATAACGAATCATCATAGTCAACATCCGGATCAACCAAACCAATACTGTCCAGAATCATATCCGAATTAAAGGATAAAACTATATTATTATACGGTTCATAGAACGCAAGTAAAGATTTTAAATCTTTGTCGCGGCTACTATAGATGTAATTTCGCACAGCACGAATTCTCATTTCATGACGTCTATTGGGTATTATTGAATATTTCAACTGGTACTTTCGTCTTTGCACAAATTCTGACAGAAAGAGAATTTATTGTTTTGGAGCCTATGTACCATTTATAGCGCTCAAACTTGCGTTCGAAATGATAAGCTCCACATTCAGCTGGTTTAAGCTTCTTATGTTGCGAACAATACACATGTCTTTTTGTTGCAGTCAAATTCTTACAACGGTATCCTTGTAAGATGTTGGCGCCACACTGTTAACTAGGTACATTACGATTTATAAGCCAACCGATTGAACACGTTTTGATAATGTGGTTTCGGGAGAGGATCCAGAAAATAAATAATGAGAGTAATATGGACCACATCATCATCATCAACATTTTTTGTTCCAGGTAGCGTGTGCTGAAAATGATTAAAAAGGAGACTGAGTTGTAATTTAATAATGTAATACTTTAGTTATCACACACATGAAGAGTTCTATTAGCTGTATTCATTGACTTCATAGCTATCAGAACTGTATGAAATAGTCATTGATAAGCACAGACATCTGTGTTACGTTTTATTTACATATCAAACATTTGAACCTAAATAGGTAGGTATCTGTGCTATTTATATCCCTCTACTACCCCTCGTGTTCAATGGTGAAACTTCAACCACTATCAGAGTGCTGTTAAAACGCAGATGAACTAATTTGAAATTCTACCTACTTGTCGTATCCATGAATACTAAATTATTGATAAAATATTATAGAAACATGATGGTACTCACATGTGTTGAAATCCTATCTTCGACACCTGACTCAAGAATGATGATGATTCGGCTGAGGTGATAGGAAAATCTGTAATTACGAAATTGATGATAGGTATTTTAAAATTTAATTGATGTATACTGTTACAAAAACAATATTAGTCATTAAGAGTTTTAATATGATTGAAGTGTTTCTGTTAACATCCATGAGATCACGTATTTTCGATAGGAAAATCGGTAATTATATCATATATGATGATGATGAGTGGTTTATTAACATATCAAACATTTGAACCTAAATAGGTAGGTATCTGTGCTATTTACTTCCCTCTACTACCCTTCGTGTTCAATGGTGAAACTTCAACCACTATCAGAGTGCTGGTAAAACGCGGATGGACTAATTTGAAATGCTATCTACTTGTCGTATACATGAATACTAAACTATTGATAAAATATTATAGAAACATGATTTTACTCACATGTGTGTTGAAATCCTTTCTTCAACACCTGACTCAAGAATGATGATGATTCGGCTGAGGTGATAGGAAAAAATCTGTAATTACGAAATTGATGATGGGTATTTTAAAATTTAATTGAGGTATACTGTTACAAAACACAATAGAAGTCATTAAGAGTTTTAAGCGGATTTTATCGAAACCCATTTTCCACGGACTGAAATCTATTGCATGTATTGTCGCAAAGTATAGGTATCACCTTCACGACTGTTTGAATATTTTCGGTAAGAACGACTCCAGTAATAATTATGACGTGCCTTATTGATACAAAAACAATAAAAATTCATTCAGAGTATAATACGATCGAGGTGTTTCTTATAAATTTAGAATTATTGTTATTATTATTATTATTATGCTAGTGAGTAGATGTGTTGGCTAACATGCCTGTATGAACTAATTTGAAATGCTACCTACTTGTCGTATACATGAATTCAAAAATATTGATAAAAACATATAAACATGTTTTACTCACATGTTGTGTGAATTTGTGTTGAGATCCTTTCTTCCACCCTGACTCAAGAATGATGATGATGATTCGGTTGATGTAATAGGAAAATCTGTAATTACGAAATTGATTATGGTATTTTTATAATATTATTGAGGTATACTGATACAAAACAATAAGGGTCATTCAGAGTTTTAATATGATCGATGTGTATCGTATAAATTTAGAATTATTATTATTATTATAGTGCTAGGGAGTAGTTGTATTGGCTAACATGACTGTACGAACTAATTCGAATTGGTACCTACTAGTTGTATTCATGAATACAAAATATTGATAGAATACAGATATATATTTACCGATGTATTTTTACTCACATGCGTGAATTTTATGTTGAGATTCTTTCTTCTGCACCTGACTCAAGAATGGTGATTACTATAAAGTAACAAGGTATTTTCAGCTGCGGTGATAGGAAAATCTGTAATATTATGAAATTGGTGATGGGTATTTTAAAATATTATTGCGATAACTGATATATTGATAAAATATAGATATGTTGTACTCCCGTGTGTGACTTTTTGTTAAAATCCTTCCACGCCTGACCCAAGAATGGTGTTGATTATAGTATTTTTTTTTTGGCTGTGGTAGTACGAAAATCTGTAATTACGAAATTGATCATAGGTATGGTAAAATGTATGGAACTTAAATACATTTATTTTAAAAGTACCTATAGGTATATTTCACAATATTATAGTATGCTTACCTGATGGCTCAAATAATGGATGGATGAGTATTAAAGAGAATAATAACTGATTCGATACTGCAACAACTGGTGACTGAATGAGGTTAAACGGACGAGTCCCGCCCAAGGATGACCAGTATTCTGTTTTAATTAGGGATACGGACGATAAACACTCTTATCAATCCACATTCCACGTCGCATTAAATTGAGATAGAAAATAACATTCTCAAAAAACTGAGCCGTCCATAATCAGGTCAGATGTCATCTGGACACAGTAGCCGAGGTGCTAGCCACATTTTTAGGATAGTACCATAACATTTTCATTGGAGCACCTAACGACATCAAAAGCGCTTTCAGATATGTGAATGGATAAATCTATTTCTTCAGTTTCGCAAATCTGGTTTATGAATACGATGAATTTTCCGGGGCTATAACAGCATCAAACTTCAATAATACCATACTGTCCCATTTGTACGATCTCGTATCACAGTTGGTAACAAGAAGTAATGATAGATTGATAAAATTATCAGACGAGGATCCGTATATCATTCATTATGATGAAGACGAGGATATCCCATATTTATATAATATTACCATAACGACATGGCTTAAATTTATTACAAAATACAGAATGTTCTTGCAGTCTTTGATTTGCGTTTTCCCATCTGCTGTTATATATGATTTACCATACGTCTCGAAACATTTTCTACACATTACATGCGTTTTTTCTACAGCTACAGTGTTTGGTATCAAATGTGTTCACGCGGTTAGAAATTTTAAGAAGATACACATTGAGGTCATCTGTGGCCTATGAGGCATTCCTGTTGCTTTACATTCCTATATATTAAATTAAGAATACCTACCTTGCTACCTACTGCTCACGAAATGTTAACTAGATACTGTCTTAATATTTTCTGTAAGACTGTTTATAATGTAAAAAAATGAATTTTAAAGACTGATTTATAGCTGCGTTAATAATATAAATATTAAAAAACTGTTGAAAAATGAAGTGTCGAAAACTGGTTCATCCCCCTGTCGAAAATTGGATTTCCTATGTCGAACACTGGGGTGAAAAACCACCTTACGTTTTATTGGCTCAAACACTTTAATTTTGGTTTATTTATTAAAACAAGACCTGTGTCAACATCTGAGAATGTTGGCCAACTGAAAAAGCGGTGAAAGGTGTCAACAGGTTGAAAAATAAGGAATTTCTTGTTAAAAACGCTGCAAAGTCCTTGTCACATGGGTTTATTATTCTATTGGACATACCTACAGAAATGTTGGCTGCATGCGTAATAATCGAAATAGCTATTTCTGATGGTTTCCATTAATTTTGGCCACTAAAACACAAATTAGATAGGTACCACGCTCCTTTTATTTCTTTTTTTTCTTTTTTTTTAAAAATAACTATCTTTGATCATTGGTAGTGCCATTTAATCGTCTTGATCCACCTGTTGACACTTTTTCCAGTGTTATTCTACAAATTGATGGTGATTTCAGACGATTTCCCAGGTTTTTGACCCATAAAAAATCAATTTCGGGAGCTGAACATCTGGTAGAACCTCAATTTTCTATTCTTTGGTCAAAATCGACTTCATATTCGGTCTTCTCGTCCCCAAAAACATGAAAAACGGTACCTTAGAAGCTCATGTTACCAACATGTTGCTAAAACGCAAAAAGTACCTATTTTTACACACATTTTCACTCATAACACCCCTGGGTATATTCCGATCGGGCTGAAAAGTTTCGGGACACAACTAGAGCCCAAATGGAGCATGTGTGCGAAAGAACGATTTTTTTAGACCGAAATTGAAGCCTGTACACGTGATACGGCGGACGGACATTGCATTTTTTGAATCTACGCACCTTGAAACGGAAAAGAAAAATTTTTGAGGGGGTGTTATAAAAATTTTTTGCTGAGCGAATACATAGGTGTATTATTCACAGAATAATAAACCAAAACTGGCGAAAATTCCTTATAGTGTCGGATACTGGTGCCACTACCCTAATTGATGGGTCGTTTCGGGCACGCTCCTCAGACGCGATGACCTCGATGTCAGTTCCCCCAGAGCGTAATTTTAATTGCTCGATAATTTCTACATCTATGAAAATGTATTTTGGTTTATTATTTTCAATAATGAACCATTGGAATCGAGCATGAAAAAAAAAAATTCTTACCCCCCATCAAAATTTGATGGTTTACGTTTCAAGGTATGTAGAATCCAAAACTGCAATAAAAATATTTCTGTCTGTCCGCCGTACGCCGTACGGGCCACTTTTCTTAGTTACCATGAAAAAAAATTGATGAAATTCGGGTTATAGGTTCCGTTCGGCGTCTAGTTGGTCCTCGAAGCTCGACGTTACTGTGAGTCATCTCTAAGGGGTTCAAAATAGGGGTTGAAATTTTCAAAACGCCTATACCATTTTTTTACGTAAACATTTTTACGGTTTTAAATAGTTCTTGAACTTGCGAGTTTTTTAAGACCATCCGGAGCATCGTACGTCCAGCCGTTCGTTCACAGTAAGGCCCCGAAGTTTGGACCGACAGGCATTTTCGACTCCAGTGTGAATGAAATTGTATACAATTCAAACCAAATCTCGTAACCAGAGACGCGCCCACAATAGGAATTTGTGAATACGGCCAATCATTGGTAGGGATCACCTGATTATATTGGCGGAGTATGAAGTCGAGTTGGTTGTTCTGTGATATTATTTAATTTGAAAAATGATGGCTCTTTTGAAGTTTGTTGGTAGGTAGTGAAACTTGAACAAACGTTGAAGTATTATTGATTACTCAACGGTAAATTATTACACAACGGTTCATTATACCATCTACGTAGAAGGGGCTGGAGTTTGTTGGTAGGTACTTTTGCAACTTTTTTCACTCCTCATCAACAATTTCTTTTCAGAACTTCATTATGTGTGTTTCTTTTTGTTAGGTACTGTTTGTCATCGGCAGAACTATTTTAGCAACATTCAACTCGTGATTTAGGTAGGTACCTAGTAACGAGTACGGGGTTAGGTACTAACCTACGGAGGGTCTGCGATCTACATAATATGTATATAATAGAATAGTACATATCATATTATATAGAAGGGTTATCTATACATAGAGCTGTGATCTGTAACAGGAGGGTATTCTATACAAAATAATAAACCGTTGTGCAGGGATTTGCAGCGTTTTTTTCAACTCTACCTTCCACCAATATCAGCTGAGAAAAACATTCCAAATCCCTGGTGATAGGTACCTACCTAAGTCATCCGTTTCAATTAGGAAATTCGTACAACCTTATCCTTTCTGCCAACACTCCTACATGGGTACGCGTATTATTTGCCATTATCATCTCTTTACAATGATAAAAGAAAACGTTAATCGTTGGGAATGATTAGTAGGTATTCCGTTTTATTTAGGGATACGAACGATAAAAACTTTTATCAAACCAATCCCGCGTCGCACTGAATTGGGAAAGAAACTAACACGACATCCCGAAGGCTTCCAACCGAGCCGCCTATAATTACGTCTTAACGCCCCAAATGTCATCCGGACACAGTAGCCCAGGCGCTAGCATGCTAGCTCCATAATCGGAAGATCGAGGGTTCACACCCAGTCTCCGATCCGAACATTTTTGCACATTTTAAAACTCGCAATCAACCTGACCTCTTGACACTGTTCCGAAACCCCCTGATTTCCTTCTACTCTCGGAGAATCAATTGTGTTATGCAGATGAATGATGACTTCGGTGTGGCTCGCATCTCTGTTTTAATTTTCATTCGAATTATTTATTTCCAATGCAGAGGATGAGTTTTGGAACTCAACACCTTGTGCCGTGTACCTACTCATAGCGAGTCGAGGTCAGGTGCAGTCTGTTTTCGGCTTTCAGGGAATAATATAAAGCTGGGATGCAGGAACTGCGGGTCAAATTGTGGGCGTTCGGCGGTTCGGGTCAAAAGTTTACCTCAAACCCCCTCCCCCCCTCCCATCAATTGAGCGCTACTAACTAGCGGATTATAAAAACGCTGCTTAAGTCCTTGTCACATGGGTTTATTATTCTATTGGACATACGTACAGAAATGCTGGCTGTTTATTTATTGTTTCTACCATTTAAAATAATATCGAAATAGCTATTTCTGGTGGTTTCCACCAATTTTGGCCCCCAAAACATGAATTAGGCACGCTCCTTTTTTTCTCTTTTTTGGTTTATTATTTTCAATGATGACCCATTGGAATCGAGCAAGAAAAAAAAAAATGCTTACCCCCCCCCCCCCTGAAAATTTGATGGTTTACGTTTCAAGGTATGTAGAATCCGAAACTGCAATAAAAATATTTCTGTCTGTCCGCCGGACGCCGTACGGGCCACTTTTCTTAGTTACCATGAAAGAAAATTGATGAAATTCGGGTTATAGGTTCCGTTCGGGGTCTAGTTGGTCCTCGAAGCTCGACGTTACTGTCAGTCATCTCTAAGGGGTTCAAAATAGGGGTTGGAATTTTCAGAACGCCGTATCTCAAAAACTTTAGATCGAAGGGTATGGTTTTTTTTTACGTTATTAAATTTGTCATGAGCTAAACAATTTTTTAAGACCACCCGGAGGGTACGCCCGGGGACGGGGCACGTCCAGCCGTTCGTGTGCACCAAAAAGCTTCGTCAACACGATCGTGAATCAAACGGTATAAATCCGGCCGGGATTTCATCACTAAGGAGCACCTGATTGTAATCAAGGATGGCTGTATGAAGTCGAGTTGTTTGTTCTACGATAATTATTTCATTTGGCAAGTGATGGACTATTGGATTTTGTTGGTAGGTACTTCTGAAACTTAAACAAACGTTGAAGTATTATTGATGGGTAAATTATTAAACAATGGCAAATTATTACACACCGGCAAATTATTACACAACGGTGAATTATTACACAACGGTAAATTATGACACCACGGTAAATTATTACACAACGGTAAATAATTACACAACGGCTCAACTACCCAGAAGGGGCTGGATTTTGTTGATAGGTACTTTTGCAACTTGAACAACCGTTGAATTATTATTGATGGATAAATTATTACACAATGGAAAATTATTACACAAAGGTAAATTATTACACAACGGCTCATCTACCCAGAAGGGGCTGGATTTTCTGGATAGGTACTTTTGCAACTTGAACAACCGTAGAAGTATTATTGATGGGCAAATTATTACACAATGGCAAATTATTACACAACGTTATATTATTACACAGCGGTAAATTATTACACCACGGTAAAATATTACACAACGGCTCATCTACCAAGAAGGGGCTGGATTTTGATGATAGTTACTTTTGCAACTTGAACAACCGTTGAAGTATTATTGATGGGCAAATTATTACACAACGGTTCATTATTCTATCTCCGTAGAAGGGGAACCTATACAGGTAAATTATTACACAACGGTTTAGGTAGGTACCTAGTAACGAGTACGGGGTTAGGTACTAACCTACGGAGAGTCAGCGATCGACATAGTATGTGTAGAATATTACATAATTATTATATTATATAGACGGATTATCTATACACAGAGCTGTGATCTGTAACAGAAGGGTATTCTGCACAAAATAATAAACCGTTGTGCAGGAATTTTTTCTTCAAATTATCTTTGATCATTGGTAGTGCCATTCAATCGTCTTGATCCACGTGTTGTCACTTCTTCTAGTGTTATTCTACAAATTGAAGGTGATTTCAGAAGATTTCGCAGGTTTTTGACTCATAAAAAATCAATTTTGGGAGCTGAACATCTGGTACAACCTCAATTTTTCACTCCTTGGTCAAAATCGACTTCATATTCGGTCTTCTCGCCCCCCCTAAAACATGGAAAACGATACCTAAAAAGCTCATTTTACTAACATGTTACTAAAACACAGAAAGTAGGTACCTATTTTTATACATATTTTCACTCATAACACCCCTCGGTATATTCCGATCGGGCTGCAAAGTTTCGAGACACAACTAGGGCCCAAATGGAGCATGTGTGCGAAAGAACGAATTTTATTGACCGGAATTGGAGCCGGTACACGTGATACGGCGTACGGCGGACGGACATCGCATTTTGGGAATCTGCGCACCTTGAAACGGAAAAGAAAAAAGTTTGAGGGGGTGTTATAACAATTTTTTGCTGAGCGAATACTTAGGCGTATTATTCGCAGAATAATAAACCAAAATTGTCGAACTGAGGGCCTCGTCCATAGTGTGGAACGGGTGAGTTGAGCGAAATATCACAAGTCCTCTAATGAGCCGTTGCGAGCTGGCTGCAAGACCCGCAGTGCATCCAATCAGACCAGCAGAAGGCGCCCAGCCATTTTGGCTTATTATTCTGTGAATAACACACCTGTGTATTCGCTCAGCAAAATTTTTTAATAATACCCTCACCATTCTTTTCTTTCACGTTTCAACGTGCCTAGATTCCAAAAACGCTGGAAAGTCACATGGGTTTATTATTCTATTGGTCATACCTACAGAAATGCTGGCTGTTCATTTATTGTTTCTTTCATGCGCAATAATAATTGAAACATATATTTTATATGGTTACCATCAATTTTGGCCCCCACAAGCACGACCTCGGCTCCTTTTTTTCCAGATTATCTTTGAACATTCATAGTGTCATTTAATTGTCTTGATTCACCTGCTAATACGGCTTCTAGTGTTATTGTACAAATTTATGGTGATTTCAGACAATATCCTAGGTTTTTGAATCATAAAAAATAAATTTCGGGAGCTTAACCTTCGTTACAACCTCAATTCTTCACTCTTTGGTCAAAATCGACTTCATATTCGGTCTTCTCGCCCTAAAGAAAAAACGCTGCAAAGTCCTTGTCACATGGGTTTATTATTCTATTGGAGTTCTAGAGATTTTTGTTGGCTGTTAAATGTATTGTTTCTTTCATGTGGAATGATTGAAATAGCTATTTCTGATGATTTCCACCAATTTTGGCCCCCAAAACATGAAATAGGTAGGTACGCTTTTTTTTAAGATCATCTTTGATCATTGGTAGTGGCATTTAATGGTCTTGATTCACCTGTTTACACTTTTTCCAATGTTATTGTACACATTTATGGTGATTTCAGACAGTTTTCCAGGTTTTTGACTCATAAAAAAACCTCAATTTCCGCGTCTTTGGTCAAAATCGACTACATATTCGGTCTTCTCGTCCTCAAAAAATGGAAAAAGATACCTCAAAAGCTCATGTTACTAACATGTTGTTAAAACGCAAAAAGTACCTATTTTTATACACATTTTCACTCATAACTCCCCTGGATATATTCCGATCGGGCTGAAAAGTTTCGGGACACAACTAGGGCCCAAATGGAGCATCTGTGCGAAAGAACGACTTTTTTAGACCGAAAATGAAGCCTGTACACGTGATACGGCGTACGGCGGACGGCGTACGGCGTACGGCGGACGGCAGACGGACATTGCATTTTTGGAATCTACGCACCTTGAAACGGAAAAGAAAAAATTTTGAGGGGGTGTTATAAAAATTTTTTGCTGAGCGAATACATAGGTGTATTATTCACAGAATAATAAACCAAAAACGCTGCAAAGTCCTTGTCACATGGGTTTATTATTCTATTGGACATACCTACAGAAACGTTGGCTGTTCATTAATTGTTTCTTTCATGCGTAATAATCGAAATAGCTACTTCTGATGGTTTCCATTAATTTTGGCCCCCAAAACACAAATTAGGTACGCTCTTTTTTTTTTTTTTTTAAACTATCTTTGATCATTGGTAGTGCCATTTAATCGTCCTGAACCACGTCTTGACACTTTTTCCAGTGTTATTATACAAACTGATGGTGATTTCAGACGATTTCCCAGGTTTTTCACTCATAAAAAATCAATTCTGGGAGCTGAACATTTGGTAGAACTCAATTTTCCACTCTTTGGTCAAAATCGACTTCATATTCGGTCTTCTCGTCCCCAAAAACATAGAAAACGATATCTCAGAAGCTCATGTTACCAATATGTTGCTAAAACGTAAAAAGTACCTATTTTTACACACATTTTCACTCATAACACCCCTGGGTATATTCCGATCGGGCTGAAAAGTTTCGGGACACAACTAGGGCCCAAATGGAGCATGTGTGCGAAAGAACGATTTTTTTAGACCGAAAACGAAGCCTGTACACGTGATACGGCGGACGGCGGACGGCGGACGGCGTACGGCGGACGGCGTACGGCGGACGGACATTGCATTTTTGGAATCTACGCACCTTGAAACGGAAAAGAAAAAAGTTTGAGGGGGTGTTATATAAATTTTTTGCTGAGCGAATACATAGGTGTATTATTCACAGAATAATAAACCAAAACGCTGCAAAGTCCTTGTCACATGGGTTTATTATTCTATTGGACATACCTACAGAAAGGTTGGCTGTTCATTAATTGTTTCTTTCATGCGTAATAATCGAAATAGCTACTTCTGATGGTTTCCATTAATTTTGGCCCCCAAAACACAAATTAGGTACGCTCTTTTTTTTTTTTTTTTAAACTATCTTTGATCATTGGTAGTGCCATTTAATCGTCCTGAACCACGTCTTGACACTTTTTCCAGTGTTATTATACAAACTGATGGTGATTTCACACGATTTCCCAGGTTTTTCACTCATAAAAAATCAATTCTGGGAGCTGAACATTTGGTAGAACTCAATTTTCCACTCTTTGGTCAAAATCGACTTCATATTCGGTCTTCTCGTCCCCAAAAACATAGAAAACGATATCTCAGAAGCTCATGTTACCAATATGTTGCTAAAACGTAAAAAGTACCTATTTTTACACACATTTTCACTCATAACACCCCTGGGTATATTCCGATCGGGCTGAAAAGTTTCGGGACACAACTAGGGCCCAAATGGAGCATGTGTGCGAAAGAACGGTTTTTTTAGACCGAAAATGAAGCCTGTACACGTGATACGGCGTACGGCGTACGGCGGACGGCGGACGGACATTGCATTTTTGGAATCTATGCACCTTGAAACGTAAAAGAAAAAAGTTTGAGGGGGTGTTATAAAAATTTTTTGCTGAGCGAATACATAGGTGTATTATTCACAGAATAATAAACCAAAACGCTGCAAAGTCCTTGTCACATGGGTTTATTATTCTATTGGAGTTCTAGAGATTTTTGTTGGCTGTTAAATGTATTGTTTCTTTCATGTGGAATGATTGAAATAGCTATTTCTGATGATTTCCACCAATTTTGGCCCCCAAAACATGAAATAGGTAGGTACGCTTTTTTTTTAAAGATCATCTTTGATCATTGGTAGTGGCATTTAATGGTCTTGATTCACCTGTTTACACTTTTTCCAATGTTATTGTACACATTTATGGTGATTTCAGACAGTTTTCCAGGTTTTTGACTCATAAAAAACCAATTTTGGGAGCTGAACCTTTGGTAAAACCTCAATTTCCGCGTCTTTGGTCAAAATCGATTTCATGTTCGGTTTTCTCGTCCTCAAAAACATGGAAAAAGATACTACAAAAGCTCATGTTACTAACATGTTGTTAAAACGCAAAAAGTACCTATTTTTATACACATTTTCACTCATAACTCCCCTGGATATATTCCGATCGGGCTGAAAAGTTTCGGGACACAACTAGGGCCCAAATGGAGCATGTGTGCGAAAGAACGACTTTTTTAGACCGAAAATGAAGCCTGTACACGTGATACGGCGTACGGCGGACGGACATTGCATTTTTGGAATCTACGCACCTTGAAACGGAAAAGAAAAATTTTTGAGGGGGTGTTATAAAATTTTTTTGCTGAGCGAATACATAGGTGTACTATTCACAGAATAATAAACCAACAAGGGAAACGATACATCACAAGCTCATGTTCACTAAAACCTCAAAAAAACCTCGAAAAACCCTATTTGTACAACCATTTTTCTCCCATAGCACCCCAGGGTGTATTCCGATCGGGCTGCCGAGCTTCGGAGCACACTAGGACCCATATGTGTTCCCAAATGGGGACCCAAACTGCGTGCGGAAGAGCGACGATTTCAGACAAAAATTTAACGTAATTTTAAGGCTGAAACTTCAACCTCACTTTTTCTCTATTTGGTCAAAGTCGACTTCGAATTCGGTCTTCTCGTCCTAAAAAACATGGAATACGATACCTCAAAAGCTCATGTTACTAAAACACAAAAACGCTGCAAAGTCCTTGTCACATGGGGTTTATTATTCTACAGAAATGTTGGCTGTACATTTATTGTTTGTTTCATGTGAAATAATTGAAATAGCTATTTCTGATGGTTTCCACCAATTTTGGCCCCCAAAACACAAATTAGGTAGGTACGATCTTTTTTTTTTTTTCAAATTATCTTTGATCATTGGTAGTGCCATTTAATCGTCTTGATCCACGTGTTGACACTTTTTCTAGTGTTATTCTACAAATTGATGGTGATTTCGCAGGTATTTGACTCATAAAAAATCAATTTTGGGAGCTGAACATCTGGTACAACCTCAATTTTCCACTCCTTGGCCAAAATCGACTTCATATTTGATCTTTTCGTCCCCAAAAACATGGAAAACGATACCTCAAAAGCTCATGTTACCAAAATGTTGCTAAAACGCAAAAAGTACCTATTTTCACACACATTTTCACTCATAACACCCCTGGGTATATTCCGATCGGGCTGAAAAGTTTCGGGACACAACTAGAGCCCAAATGGACATGTGTGCGAAAGAACGACTTTTTTAGATCGAAAATGAAGGCTGTACACGTGATACGGCGGACGGCGTACGGCGGTCGGCGGACGGCGGACGGACATTGCATTTTTTGAATCTACACACCTTGAAACGGAAAAGAAAAAAGTTTGAGGGGGTGTTATAAAAATTTTTTGCTGAGCGATTACAGAGGTGTATTATTCACAGAATAATAAACCAAAAACACCTATTTTTATACCAATTTTCGCTCATAACACCCCTAGGTATATTCCGATCGGGCTGCAAAGTTTTGGGACACTACTAGTTCCCAAGAGGAGCATGTATGCGAAAGAACGAATTTTTTAGACCGAAAATGAAGCCGAAAATTTACCCATCAATAATACTTCAACGGTTGTTCAAGTTGCAAAAGTACCTACCAACAAAATCCAACCCCTTCTTGTTAGATGAACCGTTGTGTCATAATTTACCGTTGTGTAATAATTCACCGTTGTGTAATTATTTGCCATTGTTTAATAATTTCCCCATCAATAATACTTCCACGTTTGTTCAAGTTTCACAAGTACCTACCTACAAAATCCAATAGTCCATCACTTATCAAATGAAATAATAATATCGCAGAACAACCAACTCGACTTCATACAGCCATCGTTGATTACAATCAGGTGCTCCTTAGTGATGATATCCCGGCCGGATTTATACCTTTTGATTCACGATAGTGTTGACGAAGCATTTTGGTGCACATGAACGGCTGGAGGTACAATGCTCCGGGTGGTCTCAAAAAATTGTTTAGCTCAAGACAAATTTAATAACGTAAAAAAAAAATACCCTTCATTCGAAAGTTTTCGAGATACGGCGTTCTGAAAATTTCAACCCCTATTTTGAACCCCTTAGAGATGACTGACAGTAACGTCGAGCTTCGAGGACCAACTAGACCCCGAACGGAACCTATAACCCGAATTTCATCAATTTTCTTTAATGGTAACTAAGAAAAGTGGCCCGTACGGCGTACGGCGGACAGAAAGAAATATTTTTATTGCATTTTCGGATTCTACATACGTTGAAACGTAAACCATCAAATTTTGAGGGGGGGGTAAGAATTTGTTTTTTCTTGCTCGATTCCAATGGTTCATTATTGAAAATAATAAACCAAAATGACACGAGACAGTGCACCGAAAAATTTCTCCAATTCTGCTAGGGCATTCACTGCAGCTTTTGCCGCATGTGTACGTGTATGGTGTAATATGATATTTTTGTAAATGCGCAAATGATTACAATCTAATAATCCGCAGGTCCATCCGACCCGCTGAGACGACCTGTTATGTCAATGTGTATAGTATGGATTTACATGTTATACAGTTTTCTATGAACTTTTTGATGAATTTGTGCATATTTGGGAACCAAAACTTTTCCATGATTTGATCCATGGTTTTATGAAGACCAAAATGCAAAATAGATTCATGTACCGAGTTGGTAACTATCCATCAGTAATTTCGGGGGACAATTGGTGCTTTGTGGTTGTTTTTGTTGTATTGAAATTTCCTAAACAATTTTCCCTCATTTATTTCGTAAGCTCCTGCCAAATCGGGTGATAATTTGTCTTTTTCAAGTTCCTTTATAATGAATTTGATTTCTTTGTTTGAGTTCTGTGTTTGTTGTTCTACCTGCAACCATTCCCCTGTTAATTCAATTAAATTCATTTGTTTTTCAATTAGTTTATGGTGGGTCGTGTCTGTAATTCGTGTTAGATTAGACTCTATAACTTTATAGGTTTCTGAGGTGTGTGCGGGCGGAAAATCGTCTACCTGGGCTTCGAAAATATTTACGTCGGTAGGTATCCCAACTGGATACCTACTGAAAAAATCTACAGTCTGCATCTTGCTTCCTGGAGGGTATTGTAAACTCGAACATTTGTAAATATGCCCACCATCTGTGGACTCTAGGATTTAATTGTTCTTTCACATACGAAGCTTGAAAGGATTTACAGTCAGTTACGAGAGTAAATTCATGATAGAGGAGAAAACATTCCCGATTTTTGAATGCTTTCACTGCTGCTAACGTCTCGAGTTGATAAGAACGATACTTAGCCTCTTCCGGAGTAGTTTTCCTACTAAAATACCCTACAACCTTCCTTTCTCCGTTAATGATATTAAACATGATCGATCCGTAACCGACCATGACGCGTCTGTTCACACCTCTATAGGATGTTCTGGTTGAAAAATGGTTAATAATCGATCTCCAGTAAATATTTTTATCAATTCATGATCCGGTTTCCATTCAAACCTATTTTTAATATTGATAAGATCATAATAAAGGGGCACATACTCTTTATTGATAGTTTTCATGCTACGGCGCGCGTTCTGAAAATTTCACCCCTTAGAGATGACTGTCGGTAATGCCGAGCTTCGAGGACCAACTAGACCCCGAACGGGACCTACAAACCAAATTTCATTTTTGGTTCATGGTAACTAAGTAAAGTGCGATTTTGGTTTATTATTTTCACCAGAACACCAGAAGTTGTATCAACATGTGAATCAAGACAATTAAATGTAACTATCACTGATCAAAGATATTTTGTATAAAACTAGGAGCCTAACTCGTGTTTGAAAGAAACAATAAATGAACAGCCAACATTTCTGTAAGTACGTCCAGTAGAATAATAAACCCATGTGACAAGGACTTTGCAGCGTTCTTTCATGTGCAATAATATTGAAATTACCTATTTTTGACGGTTTCCACCAATTTTGGCCCCCAAAGAAAATAATTACGCTCCTATTTTTGACAAATTATCTTTGATCAGTGATGGTACCGTTTAATGTCTTGTTCCATCTTGTGTGTCCCCTTGGAAAGGTAGAAGATGTAATAAAAGGTTGTGATAGTTTTTTAGTTGGTCAACTCGTAATGTATTATGTATGACGAAAAATTATTGGTTTTTAGCTCTCCTGTAAGTTGGAAAATTTGGGTCGCTTTGGCAAAGAAATAAATAATTTTTGCCTGTACAAAAACTTGAATATTTGACGTTTGGGGTCGACCTTCTTCAAACCAAATAAAACAGTGGTTTTCTGGACAGCAGGGCTCAGAACTTGCCT
>OX940978.1:3021769-3132135 GCA_954871275.1 Leptopterna dolabrata | reverse complement strand
AAGGGGTTCAAAATAGGGGTTGAAATTTTCAGAGCGTTTTTCTATATCTTTTTTTTACGTGAAATTTTTTACGGTTTTAAATAGTTCACGAACTTGGGAGTTTTTTAAGACCACCCGTAGCACCGTACGTCCAGCCGTTCGTCCACAGCCCAAAGTTTGCACCGACAGGCATTTTCGACATCAGGGTGAATGAAATTGTATACATCAGACCAAATCTCGTCACCAGGGACGCGCCGACAATAGGAAATTGGCCGGAGATAAAATCATTGCTAGGGATCACCTGATTTTATAGGCGGAGTATGAAGTCGAGTTGGTTGTTCTGTGATATTATTTCATTTGAAATAAATAATTTCTTTTGGAGTTTTACAACGGTTTATTATTTGCCTTATGCTACAAATAATTAGGTAATGATTGAATTATTGAATCCCGCCAATTTGTAGGAAACTTTAATTCCGGGGCCGGTTCCAGTACTCGATTTAGGGCTTTCCTGGGGGAGAACGAGGGTAGGTATTGACAACAGAAAACTGTGATCTACGCAGAAGGGGAATCTATAACGGTTAAATTAATAATAAACTATTATGTAATTATTTCCAACGTTTTTTAAAAGATTATCTTTGATCATTGATAGTGTAATTTAATTGTCATGATTCACCTGTTGATACTACTTCTAGTGTTATTATACAATTTCCCATGTTCTTGACTCATGAAAAATATTAATCTCTAGAGCTTAACCTTCGTTACAACCTCAATTCTTATTCTGTGACTAATACACCTATGTAATCGCTCAGCAAAGAATTTTTATAACACACCCTCCAAATTTTGGTTTAGTATTTTCAATAATGAACCATTGGAATCGAGCATGAAAAAAAAAAAAAATTCTTACCCCCCCTCAAAATTTGATGGTTTACGTTTCAAGGTATGTAGAATCCAAAACTGCAATAAAAATATTTCTGTCTGTCCGCCGTACGGGCCACTTTTCTTAGTTACCATGAAAGAAAATTGATGAAATTCGGGTTATAGGTTCCGTTCGGGGTCTAGTTGGTCCTCGAAGCTCCACATTACAGTCAGTCATCTCTAAGGGGTTCAAAATAGGGGTTGAAAATTTTAGAACGCCGTAGCTGGAAACCTTCGATAGAAGGATATGGTTTTTTTTTCGTTATTAAATTTGTCTTGAGCTAAACAATTTTTTGAGACCACCCGGAGCATTGTACGTCCAGCCGTTCGTGTGCACCAAAATGCTTCGTCAACACGATCGTGAATCAAACGGTATAAATCCGGCCAGGGTATCATCACTAGGGAGCACCTGATTATAATCAAGGATGGCTGTATGAAGTCGAGTTGGTTGTTCTGCGATATTATTTCATCTGGTAAGTGATGGACTATTGGATTTAGTTGGTAGGTACTTCTGTAAATTATTATACAACGGTTCATTATACCATATACACAGAAGGGGTCTGGAGCTTTGTTGGTAGGTACGTTTGCAACTTTTTCCCTCCACTTTAACTATTTCCCTTCAGAACTTCATTATTTGCGTTTATTTTTGCCAATTTAGTTACTGTTTGTCATCGACCGAACTATTTTAGTAACATTTAACTCGTGATTTGGGTAGGTACCTAGTAACGAGTGCGGGGTTAGGTACTAACCTACGGAGATTCATTGATCTACATAATATGTATAGAATAGTACATAATTATTATATTATATAGACGGGTTATCTATACAGAGAGCTGTGATCTGTAACAGAAGGGTATTCTGTACAAAATAATAAACCGTTGTGCTCGGATTTGCAGAGTTTTTGGAATGTACGCACCTTGAAACGTGTAAGAAAACGCTGCAAATCCCTGTACAAAGGTTTATTATTTTGTACGGAATACTCTTCTGTAACAGATCACAGCTCTCTGTATAAATAACCCGTATATATTTATAATATAATATGTACTATTCAATAAATATTATGTAGATCGCAGGTCCTCCGTAGGCTAGTACCTAACCGCGTACTCCCTACTAGGTACCTACCTAAATCACGAGTTAAATGTTGCTAAAATAATTCTGTCGATGACAAAAACAGTAACTAAAATGGCAAACAGAAACGCAAATAATTAATTTCTGAAGTGAAATTTATTGTTGATGTGGAGTGAAAAAAGTTGCAGACGTACCTACCAACAAACTCCAGCCCCTTCTACGTAGATGGTATAATGAACCGCTGTGTAATAATTTACCGCTGTGTAATAATTTACCGTTGTGTAATAATTTATCGCTGTGTAATAATTTACCGTTGTGTAATAATTTACCATTGTATAATACTTTACTCATCAATAATACTTCAACGTTTGTTCAAGTTGCACCACCTACCAACAAACTCCAAAAGAGCCACCATTTTCCAAATGAAATAATATCACAGAACAACCAACTCCACTTCATACTCTGTGAATATAATCAGGTGATCCGTAGCAATGATTTTATCTCGGGCCAATTCCCAATTTTTAGCGCGTCCCTGGTGACGACATTTGGGTTAAACGTATACAATTCGAATTCATTCACCCTTCTGTTGAAATACTCGTTACTAGGTACCTACATAAATTACGATTTAAATGTTGCTAAAATAATTCTGTCGATGACAAACAGTAACTAAAATGGCAAATAGAAACGAAAATAATGAAGTTCTGAAGGAAAATTGTTGATGTGGAGTGAAATAGACGCCCCTTCTGCACAGATCACTGTTTTCTGTGGTTAATACCTACCCTCTGGTCAAGTATAACGAACCTTTGTGTAATAACTTGCCCATCAATAATACTTCAACGGTTGCTCAAGTTGCAAAAGTACCGATCAACAATATCCAGCCCCTTCTTGGTTGATGAACCGTTGCGTAATAATTTACCGTTCTGTAATAATTTACCCATCAGTAATACTTCAACGTTTGTTCAAGTTTCAGAAGTACCTACCAACAAAATCCAATAGTCCATCACTTGCCAAATGAAATAATTATCGTAGTACAAACAACTCGACTTCATACAGCCATCCTTGATTATAATCAGGTGCTCCCTAGTGATGATATCCCGGCCGGACTAATACCGTTTGATTCACGATCGTGTTGACGAAGTTTTTTGGTGCACACGAAAGGCTGGATTTACAATGCTCCGGGTGGTCTCAAAAAATTGTTTAGCTCAAGACAAATTTAATAACGTAAAAAAAACCATACCCTTCCATAGAATGTTTTCGAGCTAAGGCGTTCTGCACATTTCAACCCCTATTTTGAACCCCTTAGAGATGACTGACAGTAACGCCGAGCTTCGAGGACCAACTCGACCCCAAACGGAACCTATAACCCGAATTTCATCAATTTTTTTTCATGGTAACTAAGAAAAGTGGCCCGTACGGCTTACGGCGGACAGACAGAAATATTTTTATTGCAGTTTCGGATCCTACATACCTTGAAACGTAAACCATCAAATTGGGGGGGGGGGGTAAGAATTTTTTTTCTTGCTCGATTCCAATGTTTCATTATTGAAGATAATAAACCAAAAATTTTGAGGGGGTTTTATAAAAGTTTATTGCTGAGCGAATACGTAAATGTATTATTCACATAATAATAAGCCAAAATGCAATGTCCGTCCGCCGTATCATAGGTACATACCTACCTACTTTATTTTCGGTCTAAAAATTTCGTTCTTTCGCACACAGACTCCATTTGGGCCCTAGTTGTGTCCCAAAAGTTTGCAGCTCGATCGGAATATACCCAGGGGTGTAATGGGTGAAGAATGGTGTAAAAATGGGGTTTTTTGGTATTTTAGTAACACGCGAGCTTGTGAGGTACTCGTATTTTTTTCCATGTTTTTTTAGGGCGAGAAGACCGAATATGAAGTTGATTTTGACCGATGATTGAAGGATTGAGGTTGTAACGAAGGTTCAGCTCCCAAAATTCAATTGTTATGAATCAGAAACCTGCGAAATAGTCTGAAATTACCATAAACTGATATGATGACACTAAGTGGTTCTAACAGAATCAAGACAATTAAATGATACTATCAATGATCATAGATAATAATTTGTCAATAATAGGAGCGTATTTCGTGTTTTTGGGGCCCAAAATTGGTGGAAACCATCAACAATAGCCATTTCAATAATTGCACATGAAAGAATCAGTAAATGAACAGCCGGAATTTCTGTAGTTATGTCCAATAGAATAATAAACCCATGTGACAAGGACTTTACAGCGTTTTTTAAATAAATGTTTGAATGCGTCCAGTTCTCTTGAATCTCCACTGTTCATCAACCAGCGATATCAAAGTCCGTGCGTCGACATTATTCACTGAGCCGATACAAAACCTACTCGAAGTGCGGTGAACTTGAACGTTCTAAATCCGCCTACGATGTGCCAGAGACAGTTGTAGTCCACCTACAGTTAGGTAATTACTAAGAGGCCCCCACTCTGCGTTGTATTTGACCAATAAACGATGAGCCAGTTCGAAACGAGAAATACGGAGGTTTACTCCTATATACGGAATTCTAATTTGGGAACACGAGGTTGTGGGGGTGCAAATGTTGGATGTTTCAGTATCTCAAAGCGAGGGAGTTGTTGAGACGGTTTATCCGACCTGTGTGAGGGAGTAGAATATAATGTTGTGATCATCTTTTGCGTTAAAAATCAACGCTGTTTTCAAAGAGCGTAGAAGACAGAAAGGCGCAGTTTTCCTGTGGTGGCAGGGAAGGGATTGGGGGGGCAGTAAAGCTTAGCTGGTAGGTACCTAAGTATAGGGAGATCAACCAATAGTCGCTGCAAAGTCCTTTTCACATGGGTTTATTATTCTATTGGACATACCTACAGAAATGCTGGCTGTTCATTTATTGTTTCTTTAATGTGAAATAATTTACATGGATATTTCTGATGGTTTCCACCAATTTTGGCCCCCAAAAACACGAAGTAGGCTCTTTAAAAAAAATTATCTTTGATCACTGATAGCACCATTTATTGGTCTTGATTCACCCGTTGATACTACTTTCAGTGGTATTAAACAAATTTATGGTGATTTCAATTTCCCAGGTTTTCGACTACAACATTTTGGGAGCCGAACCTACGTTCCAACCTCTATTCTACATTCATATTCGGTCGTCTCGCCCTACAAAACATGGTAAACGATACCTCACAAAAACCTCGAAAACCCCTATTTTTACACCCGTTTTCTTCAGAAACACCGCTGGGCGTGCCGATCGGGCTGCCGAGCTTCGGAGCACAACTAGGACCCAAATGTGTTCCCAAATGGGAACCCAAACGGTGTGCGGATGAACGTCGATTTTAGACCAAAATTTAACGTAAATTTAAAGCTGAAACTTCGTTAGAACCTCAATGTCCCACTCGTTGGTCAAAATCGGCTTCATATTCGGTCTTCTCGTCCCAAAAACATGGAAAGCGATACCTTGAAAGCTCATGTTACTTAAATTTTACTGAAACACAAAAAGTACTTATTATTATACCCGTTTTCACTCATAACACCCCTGGATATATTCCGATTGGGGTTTCGGGACACAACTAGGACCCAAATGGAGCATGTGTGCGAATGAACGAATTTTTTAGACCGATAATGAAGCCGGTATACGTGAGCGAATACATAGGAGTATTATTCGCAGAATAACAAACCAAAAGCCGCGGACGGACGGAAATATTTGTATTCGATATTCGTATTCTATGTCCCATGAAACGTAAACCATGAAATTTTGAGGGTGATTAAACAGTTTGTTTTGGTCGAATCCAAAGGTTCGTTATTGAAAATATGAACCAAAATAAGGCCGGACATGTGCATATATAATGTTTAGATT
Organism: Leptopterna dolabrata; assembly: GCA_954871275.1. Taxonomy (NCBI): domain Eukaryota; kingdom Metazoa; phylum Arthropoda; class Insecta; order Hemiptera; family Miridae; genus Leptopterna; species Leptopterna dolabrata. The sequence goes on along the minus strand of OX940978.1, from coordinate 3,126,321 downwards.
TCCTCCTTGTGTATATTGCGTTACTGGCTTCAGAATCACTGAAATTCGGTGAGATTTTCTGATGGGGATCTTATGGTGAGCTGGAAAAATGAAGAGCTCGACACACCAAAATGAGAAAACCCAAAAAAAGGAGTGCGTTGGTGTGATCCGGTATATTAGACGTATTTGTACTTCTCCAACCCAAATTGGATTATTAGTTTTAGAAGCACTAATGAAGCACCTGATCAATAAATCATTGCTATTTAACCACCCGCGGTTAAATAAAATGAGCTAATAGCGCACAATGAGCTACCGATCGGTTGACCTCGGCTGGCTCAATGCGTAGCGCCAGGCCTGCAATATCCTCTCAGGATATTATGAAAACCAAAACCCCTAATGAAAACGGAAAAGCCCCATAGGAACTCCCACTCGCAAAAAACGAATTACGCTGATGTAGCTACCTAATATAGCTGTTGAATATGGCTCCGCAGGGATTTAAAAAACAGAACGGAGCGTGCGCAACTTTGGAGCTCTAATGCACCGGTATTCGTAATGAACGGCGAATAATATAAGACGAGTAAAGTCATCTAAAACCATGATAAATTTCGATGATACTTCAAGAAATAAAAACGGAATTATGGAAAGGTTTTCTATTTCCGTTATTACACGAAAAATACACTGTTATACCGTTTTCGGTGATCAAACCATCGTCGGTACCAAGCAATAACTCAATGACAATAACTTGGTGTATTAGCGGAAATATCCAACATTTCAATAACTCCGTTTTTATTTTTGGTTTATTATTTTCAGTATTGAACCACTGGAATGGAGCATGAAAAAAAGAATTTTAACCCCCCCTCAGAATTTGATGGTTTCCGTTTCAAGGTATGTAGAATCCGAAAATCGAATAAAAAAATTTGTACGTACGCCGTACATCGCACTTTTCTTAGTTACCATGAACCAAAATTAATGAAATTTGGTTTGTAGGTCCCATTCGGGTTCTAGTTGGTTCGCGAAGCTCGGTGTTACTGTCAGTCAGTCATCTCGAAGGGGTGAAAAATGGGGGTTTACATTTTCAGAACGCCTACCTCGAAAACTTCCAATAGGAGGTGTTATTTTTTACGTTTTTAAAGTGATCTTGACCTAAGAAATTGTCTCACCCGGAGCACTGTACGTCCAGCCGTTCATCTGCACCAAAAAGCTTCGTCAACACGATCGTGAATCAAACGGCCTAAATCCGGCCCGGATATTATCGCTAGGGAACACCTGATTATAATCAAGGATGACTGTATGAAGTCGGTTGGTTGTTCTGTGATATTATTTCGTTTGAAAAACGCTGCAAATCCCTGCACAACGGTTTATTATTTTGTATAGAATACCCTTCTGTTACAGATCACAGCTCTATGTATAGATAACCCGTCTATATAATATAATATGTACTATTCTATGCATATTTATGTAGATCGCAGACCCTCCGTAGGTTAGTACCTAACCCCGTACTCGTTACTAGGTACCTACCTAAATCACGAGTTAAATGTTGCTAAAATAATTCTGCCGATGACAAACAGTACCTAACAAAAAGAAACACACATAACACACATAACACACATAATGAAGTTCTGAAAAGAAATTGTTGATGAGGAGTGAAAAAAGTTGCAAAAGTACCTACCAACAAACTCCAGCCCCTTCTACGTAGATGGTATAATGAACCGTTGTGTAATAATTTACCGTTGAGTAATGATTTACCGTAGTAATAATTTTCCCATCAATAATACTTCAACGTTTGTTCAAGTTCCACTACCTACCAACAAACTCCAAAAGAGCCATCATTTTTCAAATTAAATAATATCACAGAACAACCAACTCGACTTCATACTCCGCCAATATAATCAGGTGATCCCTACCAATGATTGGCCGTATTCACAAATTCCTATTGTGGGCGCGTCTCTGGTTACGAGATTTGGTTTGAATTGTATACAATTTCATTCACACTGGAGTCGAAAATGCCTGTCGGTGCAAACTTCGGGGCCTTACTGTGAACGAACGGCTGGACGTACGATGCTCCGGATGGTCTTAAAAAACTCGCAAGTTCAAGAACTATTTAAAACCGTAAAAATATTTACGTAAAAAAATGGTATAGGCGTTTTGAAAATTTCAACCCCTATTTTGAACCCCTTAGAGATGACTCACAGTAACGTCGAGCTTCGAGGAGCAACTAGACGCCGAACGGAACCTATAACCCGAATTTCATCAATTTTTTTTCATGGTAACTAAGAAAAGTGGCCCGTACGGCGTACGGCGTACGGCGGACAGACAGAAATATTTTTATTGCAGTTTTGGATTCTACATACCTTGAAACGTAAACCATCAAATTTTGAGGGGGGGTAAGAATTTTTTTTTTCATGCTCGATTCCAATGGTTCATTATTGAAAATAATAAACCAAAATGATGGATCTTTTGGATTTTGTTGAGAGGTGCTTTTGAAACTTCAATAATCGTCATGCTTCATGAATAGCAACTAATATATTGAATCCCGCGCATTTTTATGATACTGTAATATTATTCCCGGACCGGTTCCAGTACTCGATTTAGGGCTTTCCCGGGGGGAGAACGAGGGTAGGTATTGACCACAGAAAACAGTGATCTACGCACAAGGGGCATCTATTCATGTAAATAATAAACCGTTGTGTAATAATTTGCAGCATTTTGGCATGGTTCTCCACGATCTCATCGTGAGTGATTTAATTCGTACCTACTTAGCATATAACATCAACAGAATCATCATGTTTTCATTCAACAGAATCTACATAAGCCTAAGGTATGATGTTTGACTGATGCTTGAAGTATTATTGATGGGTAAATTATTACACAACGGTTCATCATACTTGACCACGAGGGTAGGTATTGACCACAGAAGACAGTGATCGACGCAGAAGGGGCATCTGTTTCACTCCACATCAACAATATTCCTTCAGAACTTCATTATTTGCGTTTCATTTTGCCATTTTAGTTACTGTTTGTCGTCGACAGAGAAAAACCAATTCGACTTCACACAGCTATCCCTGATTATAATCAGGTGCTCCCTAGTGATGATATTTTGGCTGAATGTATACAATTTGATTCACCCTCCTGTTGACCAAACCATTCGGTGCAAAACTTGGGGGCCTTACTGTGGAGGAACGGAGGTACGTACAATGCTCCGGGTGGTCTCAAAAAACTCTCAAGTTCAAGAACTATTTATAAACCGTAAAAAGATTCACGTGAAAAAAAGGCATAGGTGTTCTGAAAATTTCAACCCCTATTTCCAACCCCTTAGAGATGACTTACAGTAACGCCGAGCTTCGAGGACCAACTAGACCCCGAACGGGACCTATAAACCGAATTTGATCAATTTTGGTTCATGGTAACTAAGAAAAGTGCGAAAAGTACGGCGGACGGACAGACATTTTTTATTGCATTTTCGGATTCTACATACCTTGAAACGTAAACCATCAAATTGGGGGGGGGGGGGTTAAACTTTTTTTTCATGCTCGATTTCAAAGGTTCATTATTTAAAATAATCACCCAAAATGATATAAACCGCTTTTGCCACCAGTGCATATACCCGATTGTACTGCATACAATTCATTTTAACCAATATTGAAAGTTCAGCCGCATAGAACATGAAAATAAAATACGAAACGGGGTTGTGGATATAAATCCCTTCTGAACAGAAAAGGTTTCTACCATTCTTCTATTGTGCTCTCGGACTTGCGGGAAGGTTTTTCATAAATAAGGTTTCCATAAATAAAGAATGCCGTCTTTTGCGATCCTCTTCATCTCGCCCTCGTGGCTGGAAAACCTTTTTGCCTCCTCTTGAAGTGTATCTTTTCACCTTTAGCCCCGCGGTTATGCGCGGTTAGGACCAACGAATGGGCCAAATTAGAACGGAAATATACCCTTTTACTCAGTATTTATCAGTTAATTTCATGCGGGCTTCCTCGCAACCACTGGACTGCAACCCCTAGCATGCACTATTATCGTTATTTTAAACGATACGAGCCTTAGAAATATTGTTCATTGTATTAGCCCAAGAGCTCGTGACGAAAAAGTTATTCGGCCGAAATACACAGGCACTTTGAAATGAAATGAAATAAAAACGCTGCAAATCCCTGCACAACGGTTTATTATTTTGTACAGAATACCCTCCTGTTACAGATCACAGCTCTATGTATAGATAACCGTCTATATAATATAATATGTACTATTCTATACATATTATGTAGATCGCAGGTCCTCCGTAGGTTAGTACCTCACCCCGTACTCGTTACTAGGTACCTATCTAAATCACGTGTTAGTAGTTGCTAAAATAATTCTGTCGATGGCAAACAGTAAGTAACTTGAATTGCAAAAAGAAACGCAAATAATGAAGTTCTGAAGGGAAATTGTTGATGTGGAGTGAAAAAAGTTGTAAAAGTATCTACCAACAAACTCCAGCCCCTTCTACGTAGATGGTATAATGAACTTTTGTGTAATAATTTACCGTTGTGTAATAATTTACCATTGTGTAATAATTTACCCATCAATAATACTTCAACGTTTGTTCAGGTTTCACTACCTATCAACAAACTCCAAAAGAGCCATGATTTATCAAATGAAATAATATCACAGAACAACCAACTCGACTTCATACTCCGTGAATATAATCAGCTTCTCCATAGCAATGATGATCTCGGGACAATTCCCGATTATTAGCGCGTCCCTAGTGATGATATCTGGACTGAATGTATACAATTTCATTCACCCTGCTGTTGAAAATGCCTGTCGGTGCAAACTTCTGGGCCTTACTGTGAACGAACGGCTGGACGTACAATGCTAAACTCCCAAGTTCGAGAGCTATTTAAAACCGTAAAAAAATTGGAGATAACGGCGTCCTGGAGATTTCAACCCTCCCAGCAAAGCTTTAAATCGAGTACTGGAGCCGGCCCGGGAGTTACAGTTTCATACAAATGCACGGGATTCAGTAAATCAATCATTAATAATTATTTGTTGTTATTCATGAAGCATACCTACAGTTTTTTGAAGTTGCAAAAGTACCTACCAACACAATAAGAAACATATAATAGAGCGATCATTTTTCAAACGAAATAATATCACAGAACAAGCAACTCGACGTCATAGAGCCATCCGTGATTATAATCAGGTGCTCCCTAGCACTGTGATATCTGGGCCGGATTTATAACGTTTGACTCACGATCGAGTTGACGAAGCTTTTCGGTGCAAACGAACGGCTGGTCGTACGGTGCTCTGGGTGGTCTCAAAAAATTCATTAGTTCAAAATCAATTTAAAAACGTAAAAATAACCCTTCTATTTAAAGTTTTCGAGGTAGGTGTTCTGAAAATGTCAACACTTATTTTTCACCCCTTAGAGATGACTGACAGTAACGCCGAGCTTCGAGGACCAACTAGACCCCAAACGGGGCGTACAAACCAAATTTCATTCATTTCGGTTCATGAACTAAGAAAAGGGCAAAGTGCGGCGTACGGCGGATGGGCAGAAATTTTGGTTTATTATTTCAATAATAAACATTTGGAAGGCCAGGACGACGTTATTTCGAATTTTTTTAGGAGTTTTTTGTTGCGGCGTCCCTAGCAATGATATTTATCTGGACTGCATGTATACAATTGATTCACCCTCCTGTTGACGAAGCCTGTCGGAGCAAACTTCTGGGCCTTACTGTGAACGAAAGGCTGGACGTACAATGCTCCGGGTTGTCTAAAAAAAACTCCTACCATTGTACAACCCGGAGCATTGTACGTCCAGCCGTTCAACTAATGTTCAGCCGGGTTGCCAATAATTATGCTTTATTATGGGCGATTGGCCCAGTGATGTAGGTAATTAGCTAGTCTTTGGGTCACTGAAAATCGATAGTTTGCAATAAATTGGCTTATAATAAGATGGTTCGCAATGAATTTCAATAAATAAATTAATCAATTTATTAGCAAAGTTCCCTTAGGGATTGTTGTGGGGAATAATAGACTTGTCTGTGTGCCTGTTGTGGTGTGTTGGAGGAGTTTTATAAATCACGGAGGTGGTGGAGAGCAAAGTGCTGTGAATTTCAAAACGCTTGGATCATTGTATGACCACTGCGCATCAGCAAACTCGAAATTTTGATTGGTCTTTCGAATACCTCGGATTCCGCATTACTCGATTTCAGGGCTTCCCTGAAGGGAGCACGATGGTAGGTATTGACCACAGTAAACAGTGATCTACGCAGAAGGGGAATCTATACCAGTAAACCCTTCTGTAACAATTTGCAGCGTTTCTGGCTTTTGAATTCACTTTAATTTTAACTAAATTATTAAAGTTTGATTGAAATAATCGATGCCTGGTGTTGTGACTAAGATCGTCGGGGTCAGCTCTTTGTGGTGATTGGTTTGGGGTCACCACTTTGTTGTGACTGTGTTGGGGTCACCACTTTGTTGTGAGTGGTTTTGGCGCCTGGGATAGGAGAGGGCTTGATGGAGCGTGAGGTATCGGATGACGTGCTCGGAAGGTTTCCACCACACCGGTTATACCCGAAGGCTTCACCAGGCAGGTTCCACCACTCTACGAGATCTTTTCAATGGAAGGAAGGTAGGGAGAGAGAGATAAGCCATCGACTTATAGTCCAGTCAAAACAGACCCAAAAATGACCCAACCTCAGAATAAATCCGAAAGTTTTGAAACTTTGCACACTAATTTGTAGGGCCCTAGTGATGAATATACCAAAAGTCCTCATGAATTGGAGGCGAGCTCTAGCGGCAATTAACGTAAATAGGGCACTTTTTTAGGAATTTCGTCAATATCTTGAGAACCGTTGGTCGGAGGTAAAAGTTCACTATGTACAAAATTGAAGCTTGTCAAATTTGCAACAAAAACGATTACATACATTTTTCTTTTATTCCCAACGGTCACCGAGTTACAGGACGATAAATGATAATGTTTTTCTAAAAAAAAGTCGAGAAGCGCACGATGGCCTGTACCTACCATAGTATTTCACCTAAATGTCATTGAAATTGTTTAAACATTATCGCTGGTTTTTAGTATTAATTAATATGAAGATAATTATAGCGCAATAAGATATTTTATAATCGTAGTGTGCAGAGATTTTTTGCTTGTTTGTTTGTAAACGGAAAGGACCAGAAAGATTCTTCCTACATTGTTCTCTAACTTCATTGCATCGATGTAGCAGAAACATTGTGATGACTTCAGGGAGAATAACAAATCAACGTTGACTGTCCAGAGTCTTTTTTCTCTCTCTTTTGGTTTATTATTCTGTAAATAATACACCTATGTATTCGCTCAGCAAACAATAACACCCCCTCAAAATTCTTTCTTATACGTTTCAAGGTGCGTAGATTCCAAAAAATGCAATGTCCGTCCGCCGTCCGCCGTACGCCGTCCGCCGTATCACGCATATCTACTTCATTTTCGGTCTAAAAAATTCTTTCTTTCGCACACAGAATCCATTTGGGCCCTAGTTGTGTCCCGAAACTTTGCAGCCCGATCGCAATATACCCAAGGATGTTATGGGTGAAAAATTTGTGCAAAAATAGTTTTTTTTTTGGTTTTTTAGTCAAATGAGCTTGTGTTGTATCGTTTTCGTGTTTTTGGGACGAGACGACCGAATATGATGTCGATTTCGTCCAAAGAGTGGGAAGTTGAGCTCCTACCAAACGTTAGCTTCCAAAACTGATTTTTTATGAGTCAAAAACCTGGGAAATCGTCTGACATCACCATCAGTTTTAATAACGCGAGAAAAAGTGTCAACACGTGAATAAAGAGGATTGAATGGCACTACCAATGATCAAAGATAATTTGAAAAAAAAAAGGGAGCGTACCTAATTGGTCTTTTGGGGGCCAAAATTGGTGGAAACACCAGGAATAGCTATTTTCATTATTTCACATGAAAGAAACAACAAATGAACACTTGAACAGCCAACATTTCTGTAGGTATGTCCAGTAGAATAATAAACCCATGCGACAAGGACTTTGCAGCGTTTTTTTCCTTTCGCCATACGCCCTTGTGTAGCCCAATATAATTCAGCGCGGCATTTCCACCGGTTGCCACCTCTATTAACAGCATCCAGAACTCTATTAATAGCTATTCAGAATCAAATTTTCAACAGTTGACATTCTGGGTTACATAGGATAGGTATAATGCTACCTCGTAGTCTAACTTGGGTAATAACAATAAATAATAAGTACTAGTGTAAAATTCCTGTCATGCAGCATGGCTGCAAGAGCGAATTTTCAAATAAGTATCCGTGCTATTGTGTAAAAAGATGATAATAACAAGAAACCATGTTACTTCTCGTAATTTTAGCCATTTTTACCGATTTTTGACCCTTATAAAATCAAATTTGGCACACTCTTTTTTAAGAAAAATATTTTCATAATAAAAATAGTCAAACAACAACTGAAATGGTCATTTTCTGCCTTTACTCACCCTTCCATAACACTTTCAGTGAATTTACATCAATTGTTCGAGATTTTATCCGGGTTTACATACTTTTGACGCCTGAAAACTATGCCTCCCATAGAATTTTTGAAAATTGCTCATCTTCTTACTCATCCTTTTGTTTGGCAATACGAAACTCTTGGCGAAATTTGGAATATTTATCATGTACTCAAGGTCAGATATCGTCTGGAGTGACACTAAATAAATAAATAAATAAATATATATAAATACATAATATATAAGTACATATAAATTTTTATTAAAATCTAGGGATGAATTCAGGATGCTCTGAAACTGATATGCCTATAAACAAAATTTCGAAAATTCTTGTCCGGAAAAATTGGACCCATTGCAATAGCTTAATTTTCCTAGAAACTTCGCTAAAACAAAATGAAAGCATAGAAATTCTGAGAATCACAAACGTCGCTTAAGAAAAAATAAAATTAACCAAGTAGGTACCTACTTAGTAAACCTTAAAAACAAAAAAACAAAAAAATGAAAAGACAAAAATTGTTTCAAAGATTGAAAAAAACGTGGTACTTGGAACAATATTTAAGTGAAATAGAAGGGAAGATGGAGATTTAAAAAAATGAGAAGTAGGTTAGTAGGATAGCGTAGTAGTAGGTTTAGTAGTAAGAAGTAGGAAAAACATTATCTTTTATTGTCCTGTAACTCGGTAACCGTTGGGAATGCAAGAAAAATGTATACAATCATTTTTGTTGCAAATTTGACAAGCTTCAATTTTGTACATAGTAAACTTTTACCTCCGACCAACGGTTCTCAAGATATTGACGAAAATCCTAAAAAAGTGCCCTATTCACGTTAATTGCCGCTAGAGGACTTCCAATTTCCAATTCATGAGGAATTTTGGTATATTCATCACTAGGGCCCTACAAATTAGTGTGCAAAGTTTCAAAACTTTCGGATTTATTCTGATTTTAAGCTCTGTTTTGACTGGACTATTAGGTGAGTGCGTAGAATGAAGAAATCTGGTCAGGAGCACGGGTTATACATATAGGGCTTGTTCCACCCTCCTCCGGCCATCCTACAGCCCTTAGAGACTGGTGAGGAGAGCATGCTGTGAATTTTTCCCGGCTCACGTAGACCTCTTCCTTCCACTTGGTTTATTGAGCGTAATCTGATACACAGGGCTGAGTGGTATAGGTGGGTACCACGACACCTGGCATCTTTCTACACTTTCTGCATCCTTTAATGAACCCATTTTCCCCTTGGATTATCTCCAAGCCGAGCAGTCCAAGCTCCAATCTCTTTGAAGATCCTCGTGAATAAACCACCCGGAATTTTGACTTTGTTGAGCCTTTTTGTTGACTCCGCAGGTTTCCGCTTGCGTTTTGAATCAGAGCATGAAATTAACTGGAAGAGCATCCTCTGCGGGCCTTCCAGCCTCGTTGAATGGTTATTTACTCTGCCTCCCCTCCTCCAGTCATTAATACCAATCCTTCGATCGATCGAGTTGCACGTTTCCATCCGTCCGATCTCCGCCTTACTAATTCCAAGTCCTTTACTGATTTCGCTTATTTTGAAGTTGATAATATTTTTTCCCTTCTGAAATAAAAACGCTGCAAATTATTACACAAAGGTTTATTATTTACCTATATAGATGCCCCTTCTGCGTAGGTCACTGTTTTCTGTGGTCAATACCCTTGAGCTCCCTCCAGGAAAGCCCTAAATCGAGTACTGGAGCCGGCCCCGGAATTAAAGTTTCCTACAAATGCGCGGCATTCAGTAATTCAATCATTGATTATTTTGCAGTTATTCATGAAGCATGAGGCAAATAATAATCCGTTGCGTAATAATTTACCTGTATAGTTGCCCTTCTACGTAGATAGTATAATGAACGGTTGTGCAATAATTTACCTTTGAGTAATAACTTACCGTTGTCTAATAATTTGCCCGTCAGTAATACTTCAACGGTTGTTCAAGTTGCAAAAGTACCTACCAACAAACTCCAGCCTCTTCTGCGTAGATGGTATAATGAACAGTTGTGTAATAATTTACCGGTGTGTAATAATTTACCGTTGTGTAATAATTTACCCATAAATAATACTTCAACGCTTGTTGGTATTGCAAAAGTACCTACCAACAAACTCCAAAAGAGCCATCATTTTTCAAATTAAATAATATCACAGAACAACCAACTCGACTATATACAGCCATCCGTGAATATAGTCAGGTGCTCCCTAGCTGTGATTATCCCCGGCCAATTCCCAATATTGTTGCCGCGTCCCTAGCGATGATATTTGGGCTGATTGTATACAATTTGCTTCACCCTCCTGTTGAAAAAGCCTGTCGGTGCAAACTTCTGGGCCTTACTGTGAACGAACGGCTAGACGTACAATGCTCCAGGTGGTCTTAAAAAACTCCCAAGTTCGAGAACTATTTAAAACCGTAAACACATTCGAGATAACGGCGTCCTGGAGATTTCAACCCCTATTTTTCACCCCTTAGGGATGACTGGCAACGCCGAGCTTCGAGGACCAACTAGACCCCAAATGGTACCTATAAACCGAATTTCGTCAATTTTGATTCATGGTAATAAAGAAAAGTGCTGAGTACGGTGTACGGCGGACAGACAGACACTTTAATATTGCATTTTCGGAATCTAAATACTTTGAAACGTAAACCATCAAATTTTGAAGGGGGGGGGGGGGGGGGGTTAAAGTTTTCTTTTCATGCTCGATTCCAAAGGTTGATTATTGAAAATAATAAACCAAAATGCAGCAAATTTTTTAACAGTTTGTTATTTGCCGTATACGTAGTAAACGCTTCTGTCTATGTCGCTGTTCTGTACGAGTCTACCTATCCATGCTCAATTTGGTGAGCGGCTTTGCCAATCAACGATTGGTCGAGACAAATTAATTCTTGTGCAATTATGAAAATACGCTCAAAAATGATGTGCACCCGTGAAATGTCGAGAGATGGGTATAGGTCATTTGAATTTTCGGATTCAACGAACCTACCATTCAATAAAATTCAAATTTTGAGCGACGAGAGCTTTGAAATTTGTTCATTGCTTGACTCCAAAGGTTCGTTATGGAGAATGGTATAGGTAACACAAGGATGAAGAAGAAAGGAATACTGCTGTTATCTACCAAGCCAAAGGCAAAGTACACAAGAGGCAAACTAGGTACTGAATGAAATCTAATTTTGGGCGAACAGATAGTTTCGTTATTAACCTTTAATTTTAGCCCGGTGAAAGTTGGGCGTGTTAGTTGTTTCAAACTCCTTCCGTTGGTTGAAAGCAAAGGTAATATTGGACTTTGAAAGAGGTTCGACAGTACGAAGTAATCCTGTTACAAGAATCCACCCCTTGGACTCCCCTGCTTACCGGCTTACACAGCTTTCAAACAATCAATTTGACAAACAGAGTCACGTGATCCCTTGGTGATGTTTTCATGGCCTTCGCGAGGGCCAATGAAAACTCTCCACCATAACCTTGTTTTGGTTACATCACAGGACGACGCGGCTCTGTTGTTGGTGTGTTGACAGAAAGGATTTTTGTTAACCCAAGTCCTCGAGATGGGACGATTTGCACTCCCATTCATCCCAGGTGTTTGGGATTTCAATTCCCAGTCCACGTGTTATTATTGGCGATGAGCTGGAACGTAGGTACCGAATCCTGCTGTACAAGTAGGAGATGTTTTTGCTTTCTCAATCAACGCAGAGAAACTTTTGAATTGAAGCAGTTCTTGAATAATTCATGTTCTTTAATAAACTTTTCTTTCGGCCAGTTTTTGGAGAAAGTAGGTACTTATGCCATTGCAGAAAAATGAGTCGGAGGTACTTACGTGCTTTTTACATTTTTGGTCCTCGAAGCTCGGCGTTACTGTCCGTCATCCTAAGGGGTGAAAAATAGGGGTTGAAGTCTCAGGACGCCTGTGATGAATGTGTTTGAGCGTACATCCACCACGAGTGGTACGAGGGAGGATGTGCCCGGTTTGGTTATGGGCGGACCACCACCATGCCTGGGATCTTTTCGGATGGTATCCGTTGGTTATGGGCGTACCACCACCATTCACGGATTCTTTTAGGAGCGTTGCCTGGTTTGGTTATGGGCGGGCCACCACCATGCCCAGGATCTTTTTGGAGTGTGCGCGGTTTGGTTATGGGCGGACCACCACCATGCCCGAGATCTTTTAGGAAGTGTGTTCGTTGGTTATGGGCGTACCACCACCATTCACGGATTCTTTTGGGTTAGGAGAGGGCGACGAGGTGAAGAGGAGAGAGAGAGTAATCAGCGACTAGAGGAGAGCGTAGAATGAGGAAAAGGATGTAGGAGGCGAGTATTTATGTGCAGGAGGGTGGGGACCACCAGGCCAGGCTGGCCCTCGGCTCTCTTGCGTCTTCTGTCCCCACTTCTAGGTTTATTTGGCAAGATCTTATTTCTGCATACAGAGTTGTGGTTCTGGGAGGATACCACGACAACGCCGTTTTCTCGAACTTGTTTACGGTTTTAAATAGTTCTTGAGCTTGGGAGTTTTAGCGAATTTTCAAAGAAAATGAAGCTATTGCAATGGCTTCGAAATTTAAATAATATAAATTTTTGGAAATTTTCTTCATAGAAATCCGTTTCAGACCATTCTAAAACGATTCCTGAAATTTAACACTTTTTTATATGTATATATATATTTATATATATATGTGTCACTCCAGACGATAACTCTCGATAGAATTGAGATAAACAGCTCAAATTTGCACAAAAAATCTATCTTGGCAATCGAAAGGCTAAGTTCGAAGATGGGCGAAATTGGCCTACTCTAAGGAGGGTTTTGGCGCATTTAAAGTGCGCAAAAATTACCCAAAAATCCCCAAAATGTTATTTTCCAACAAGTGACCCCTCATTTTAAAGGTTTTTGCACGCTGAACACGATGGTGGAATTGGATTTTAGATATCTTGATCCGTTCTCAAATTAGAGCATTTAAAGTGCGCAAAAATTACCCAAAAATCCCCAAAATGTTATTTTCTAACAAGTGACCCCTCATTTTAAAGGTTTTTGCACGCTGAACACGATGGTGAAATCGGATTTTAGATATCTAAATCCGTTCTTAAATTAGAGCATTTAAAGTGCGCAAAAATTACCCAAAACTAGGATAATCTTTAAACTCTTACCCCCCCCCCCCCACCCCCTTAGAGTGGTCAGATTGAAAAATGTGAGAAGTATTAATTGAAGACGAGAGTTCGAAGCAAAACAAAACCATAGCCATTAATTCGAATATTTCTTTGAAAATTCGCTCATTAAGTCATGCTGCATGACTGGTTTTCTTTTTTAAGACCACCCGGAGCATTTTACGTCCAGCCGTTCGTTCACAGTAAGGCCCAGAAGTTTGCACCGACAGGCATTTTCAACAGGAGGGTGAATGAAATTGTATAAATTCAGCACAAATATCATCACTAGGGTCGCGCTAACAATCGGGAAATGGCCCGAGATCACATCATTACTAGGGAGCAGCTGATTATATTCACGGAGTTCAAGTATTATTGATGGTTCAATAATTCAATCATTAATTATTTTGTAGTTATTCATGAGGCATAAGGCAAATAATGAACCGTTGTGTAATAATTTACCTGTATAGGTGCCCCTTCTGCGTAGATAGTATAATGAACCGTTGTGCAATAATTTACCTTTGAGTAATAATTTGCCCATCAGTAATACTTCAACGGTTGTTCAAGTTGCAAAAGTACCTACCAAAAAACCCCAGCCACTTCTACATAGATGGTATAATGAACCGTTGTGTAATACTTTACCATTGTGTAATAATTTACCCATCAATGATACTTCAACATTTGTTCAAGTTTCACTGATTTCATTATAACACAATGATAAATATTATTACACGACGGTTCATTATACTATCTATGTAGAAGGGGCTGGAGTTTGCTGGTAGGTACTTTCGCAACGAGAACAACAGTTGAAGTATTATTGATGGGTAAATTATTACACAACGGTAAATAGTTACTCAAAGGTAAATTATTGCACAACCGTTCATTATACTATCGACGTAGAAGGGGCTGGAGTTTGTTGGTAGGTACTTTTGCAACTTGAACAACCGTTGAAGTATTATTGATGGGTAAATTATTACACAACGGTAAATTGTTACTCAAATGTAAATTATTGCACAACAGTTCATTATACTATCTACGTAGAAGGGGCACGTCTATACAGGTAAATTATTTATTATTTGCCTTATGCCTCATGAATAACTACAAAATAATTAATGTTTGAATTACTGAATCCCGCGCATTTGTAGGAAACTTTAATTCCGGGGCTGGCTCCAGTACTCGATTTGGGCTTTCCTGGGGGGAGCTTGAGGGTATTGACCACAGAAAACAGTGATCTACGCAGAAGGAGCATCTATACAGGTAAATAACAATAAACCTTTGTGTAGTAATTTGCAGCGTTTATATAAATAGATTCAAAGGCCTATACCAATCAAATGGTAGTACGGTAGAGGCCTCTTAAATGAGTGTTTGATAGCAGTAATCGTATAAAGTGGATGCACAGACTTCATCCCTGATTAATCGACAACAGTCAAAGTAATTTACTGTTGAGGCAGGGCTTGTTTATTCTCAAAAGGCCGTCTATGTTATGCTAATGAAAGTTTCTCGAAAGTTGATCAGTGGTCACCGACGTTGTCACTGGCAATGTTCAGAGAAATAAAGAGCATTAAATCTTCGAAATCGAACTCAGATTCAACATCCGATTACTTCGAATGATTAGATTTGTACAGCGACCCAGTTCCCCAGTTTCACTTGGTTTTCTGCCTGTAGGCTGTCTCGCCGCCGCTTAGCCTGCCCCAACTGTTGTTAACGAAAGGACGCGCTCTCGTAGGATAATCCCATTACCCGCCGATCGGATAACGCCGCCCTATGCATTTAAAAGCGCCTGCATCGGGTAGGTAAATCCTATCGGGATCTTGTTATCCTTAATTGGGTGAGAAAGAATCGAATGAAAATGAAACCAAACGCTTTTATTTGTACTGGAGGATTTGAACCTGCTCTATCGGGATGAAGAGGAAAGATAAAGATAGACTGTTACAATATTGCTGAATATTCAGGAAAGAAACTCAGTTAGGATTTCTCGCTGAGCACTAAAACTTATTCACCAATATACTGTAACATTTATAGCATATTGTGGTGGACGGGTATGTGTTCACCACTTGTCTAGAACGGCGGGTTTTCACGACAGAAGGTTGGAATAAGGGGTCACCAGGAAGTCGTGAGTTAGTCACGAAATTATGGATAGGAGCAGAAGAGAGATGGAAGTGAGAAGCGTGAGACAATGGATGTGGTAGGATGTGCTCCTATGGAGTCTTTTAACTAACTCCCCGCGGTTTTCACCCAGAGCAAGAGTTAATCGGAAGGGCGGCTAGTACCTTGCGGTTTTCACCAACAGTAGGTACTAGGTGAGAAGGATGTGTCCCGCGGTTTTCACCAATAGCAGACACTAGAAAGATGGTGGCTAACATCCCACGGTTTTCACCAACAGCAGATACCAGGAAGGGAGGTGCCCCGCGGTTTTCACCAACAGCAGATGTCAGGAAGGGTAAGAGAGAGAGGGATTCGAGAGAGAGTGAGAGAGAGGTTCGAGAGAGAAATCGCTAGTCGAGGGTCGGATCGTCGAATGCTGAGCTGGGCCAGAAAGACGAGTTCTTATAGGGACTTTTCCACCCATCTCCAGTCCCAGAATCGGCCGTTACGACCGTTTGAGGCCGTTGGTGGTTTGGGAAAACCCTTGTTGACCAGCTCAACGTTCTCTGCGTTTGTTTGGTAAAATCTCTTGTAATATTACAGGAGTGGTTTCTGAGAGGGAATCATGACACATATATAATCAGTTACACGTATATATATAGAATCTAATAATATATATATAATCATATTTATATACTACCAATTTACTTGTGTTAAGATTCTAAGCCAAGTAAACCGGTACAATCATGCAGCTGCTCACCGAGGCGATAAAGGACATTGATTTTACCAGGGGCAATGCTGATGAACCGGTTGATTTTATAGCCGTAATACGATGCGTGCGTGGGGCCACGAACACAGGGAGGCCGAGTAAAACTACTGTAACAAGTTACCTTGTAGTAACCAACCATTGTTTGACAGAGAATGCGAAAAGGCCCGGGAAAGATCCACGAGTCTTATGAATTAGGTGCACGGAGTCGGCGGAGGTGGATGCTAGTTACTTGGAGGCAGATAAAGCGTATACGAGATTGACAGCATCCAAGGAGAAAACCTACTATCAGGGAATCACCGAAAAGTTCGGTTCCGTTACTGACAGTAAAGGCTTTCGGGATCTTGTGAAGGTGTTCAGGAATACAGGTAGAAGGGCGGTGGATGAGATCTGTGACAGAGTGTGACTGTGGGGGTGGACCCACTAGAGTCCCCCTCCTAGACCAGAGATGTTATCACAGGTTAAGAGGGGATATCGATTAGGCTTCCGCTCACCGATCCCGTCTCCGCCCGACTCGAGAACAGCCGCACATGCCGTATGAAGTTCTGGTTCAGGAAACGACATCAGAACAACTTCAAGGTGACTAACCTCCATCGTAATGGTACTACCACAATAATATTTTTTGGTGGAGAACAAAGCTCCTACATATGAATACTGGCGGATAATGTTAGCAGAGTTTGTTGTCCAGTGAATTGTGCTTATCTGTGCAACCGAGGTGATCAACCTCCATTGTTAGGATGGAACAACTATTGGAACGTGTAAATTGGGACATGGACATGTATGTATTATCAATGGGACAGGTTGTTAGTAAAGGAATCCTTCTGGGAAACCTTTGGGTTTATCCTTCTGGAAAGCCCACAGAAAGTGGATGGAGTATGGTGAAGTCACCAGCCATCTGCTGTCAGCCATGTGACAGAGTGTGACAGTGGGGGGTGGACCCTCGAGAGCCCCGGCCTACACGAGCGAGATTATAACCGCGGTTAAGAAGGGATATCGATTAGGCTTCCACCCACCGATCCCGTCCACCAAAAAACGACTCGAGAACAGGCGCACTGTTACAGATCCCAGCTTACATTTTGCTGACTCATTTTCAATCAGAGGCGTTGCGTACATAAGGCCACTTGGGCCACTGCCCCGGCATCCAGAAACACAAAAAACTCCAAAAAAATGCCAACCATTTGTTCAGTTGGCATTCGAATTTCCTTCCGTATACTGTATCTAGCATTTTTCACGAAGTTCAACAGCGACTCGACAGAGTTCTCTTTCTCTGTCCCAACCTATGTCAGGCATGGCTGCGGCCAAGACAAGTAAGTGGGAAGAAGAAGAAGACAGAGATCTCTGGCTATGGATATTCGAGCATTTTATCGGAATATAGCTACAGTAATCAATGTCTTGCAATCGAAATCGAAACCTACGCTTCTGAAACTGGCAGGTCCAGGGACCGGGTGTTACTATGGCAACGGAGAAAAGTGGCCCGTCCGCGCAAGCTCAGTCGAGTAAAAATTTGGTTAGCTCCGCCCATTTTGGGCCCGAGGCCAACATTTCCATCCAAAAATCGTTTGTGTTCACAATCGATTGGATTGTTTCAATTCATGTTGTTATCTCGATACGAGATGCTTGTCCTATCTGTCCTCCCCTAAAAATTCTTATCATGGAATAAAGGGAGCCCTTTATTCCATGTTCTTATCACTTTCGCCGCCGTTCTGTTCCTATGTTGAGTTTTCAATTTTCTGCTTACGTTTCGAATTTTGTATGTTCCCATTCGAGTTCCCAGGACAGATTTGGATTTGCGATAATTAAGTGCGTTGTGTCCTGTCTGTGGTCTTGTGGATTGATCGACTCAACATACACAGATAAGTACCTAGCTTCTAGTCTGATTCTCCATCCAAGTAGGTACTGGCCGGCGGGTCAATACTTCGTTGTATTTTAGTCTAGTTCGTTGTTTTTAGTGGTTGTTTAGTTTATTTGCTTCTGTATTTTTGTACCACATGAATTCGGTGGCTAACTTACAGTCGAAATTTTCGACGTTTTCCTACGAGGATAGAGTGATGATTAAGAGTTTAGGAAGTTGCTGAGTATTAGTCAGTATGAAGCTATAGAACTTTTAGCTTCTGGTAATCCCGGGTACTGGTCTGGTATTGTGAACACAGTGCTTACATTCTGACTTGCTAAGAGCTGCGGTTGATTAAAATCCACCCATTTCTCATAAGAAGACTCCACTGTTGGAAAACATTTACAGGTATTTTGTAGAAAAAGCTGTTAATTTGTGTTCCGGTTTGGTGGCCCACCATTTTCAGAGCCCACGCACCGCTACTGTTTTCAATCCTTCCTCAATCCACCGAGGCTGGCTGATCCCGCGGCATATGCGGCCCCAAGCTTCCGTTCAGGTCTACTGGACAACGATTTCTGTATGCGTCAGCTGAGTAAGGTCGTTCATAGCGTCAAAGATCACAAAGCACTTGGATTCTATGGAATTCCATTTGAATTTTACAAGCAGGCCTGCCCAGAGTTCCTCCAGAGGCTTCTGGCATTCTTCAACTATGTTTTCGACAGTGGTATAGTTCCGGCCTCTTTGAAGGAGTCGATTTTTAACCTATCTTTAAAACGCTGCAAATTATTACACAAAAGTTTATTATTTACCTGTATAGATGCCCCTTGTGCTTAGATCACTGATCAGTGATTACTCTCGAGCTCTTCCCAGGAAAGCCCTAAATCGAGTACTGGACCCGGCCTGGGAATTACAGTTTCATAAAAATGCGCGGGTTTCAATAACTCAACTATTAATTATTTGTTGTTATTCATGAAGCATAACATTTGTTCAAGTTACGAAAGTACATAACAAAATCCAAAGGAGCCATAATTTTTCAAAGGAAATAATATCACAGAACAACCAACTCGATTTCATTCAGACTTGTGCGATTATAATAAGGCGATCCCTAGCAACGATATCTGGGTCGGATTTATACCGTTTGATTCACGATCATGTTGAAGAAGCTTTTTGGTGCAAACGCTAGTAAGAGTTCTTTTTGAAAACGTAAAAAACCTTACCCTTCTACTGAAAAAGTTCGTTTGGTAAATTTCAACCCCTATTTTCACCACTTAGAGATGACTGGCAGTAGCGCCGAGCTTCGCGGACCAACTGGACCCCAAATGGGACCTATAAACCAAATTTCATTAATTTTGGTTCATGATAACTAATGGAAGTGCAAAGTACGGCGGACGGACAGAATTTTTTTTATTCCATTTTCGGATTCTACATACCAACGAACACATCTACATACATAGATACGATTCTTTCGCATGGTCGAATCCAAAGGTTCATTATAAAAAAAATAATAAACTAAAAGAGGGATCCGGGCAATTCAGCAGATTGTAGAGGGCTGTATTTTACCGACTGAAGTCAAGAAATCATGTAATTAAATTGCACAATGAATTCATCATCATTGTGCAATTAGCATTGTACACTCATATAGACGATCTTCAATGAGTGATTGTGACTATACACCACCATAAGGGACGTCCGCTGTGATGCTTTCATTGCTTACCGGGATGTTTAAGCAGTGGTGTTGTAATACTGTTTATATTTATAAACATATTTTTTCTTCTTCTGTCGCTAATATTTTATAATTGCCGAATGCTAGAGAAACTCGAGTAGCATTTGTCTGACTATCCATCAGTTCATGCCCTAAATAATACCCCCTTCAACAACCCTGTTGTAAAAATTAGCCAGCCAACAAAACCTCCTCAGCCGCAGAAAGGGTTGATATCCATTTTGCCCGCCAAAACAACATGCTTGGTGCTTCACACGTCGCTCTTGGATGTTCATATAGAAACCTGTTCCTTCCCCCCTCTGTTGGATATTATAAGTACAGGAACCTGTTCCTTCCCCCAAACCTTGAAATATCTTTCAACGCCATTTGGCGGGGCTTTTTGCCTTGCCGGGGGTTCTTAAAAACTTAAAGAAAACCAGCCCCTGCTATAGAAAGTTTTCGAGCTACGCTGTTCTGCAATTTTCAACCCCTATTTTTCGCCCCTTAGAGATGAAATGCAGTAACCCAGAGAGCTTCGCCGATCAACTAAACCCCAAATGGGCTATAAACCAGATTTAATTAATTTTGGTTCATGATAACTAAGAAACGTGTGAAGTACAGCGGGCGGATATAATTTTTTTTTTTAATTTCATTTTCGGATTCTACATACCTTGAAAACGAAACTGTCGTGGTTCCCCTCTAGATTTACCACTCCGATTTAGATATTAGGATTGTCCTAAATAAACCATAAGACGGGTGGGCCTACGTGACCAGAGATGTGTACGTTGCCGTCTCCCTCCACCAATCCTCCGGATGACCGGGGGAGGGTGGAAGGGCGCCCTTATAAACCACTCTTCTAGCCCAGCTCGCCATTCTTCGCTCAAACCTCAAGTCGATGACTTCTCTCTCTCCTCATAACTCCTTACCTTTCTCGCCTAAAAGAACTCCAAGCGGTGGAACCGGTCTGGTGATAACCGACCTGGTGGAACTGTCTGGGCACATACCCTAGCGTTTTTAGTGGTGGTAACCTTCCTGACTTCACCATAGGTGTAACCTTTCAAACGCTAGCTATCCAACCTTAAACATTCCCATCTCAACCTCACCTATCCAAGCCACACCTCAATCTTTCTATCACCACAGAAACCATCAATTTTTATTTATTTTATTTTTTATTATTTTTATTTCATACTTGATTCCAAAGATTTATTACTGAAAATACATAATGAACCAAAGTCGAGAGGAGCCCTGGCCCATTGTGGATGAGATTCTCATATACCTCATTAGTCATCGTTAAAGCATGCCATATCTGGGTGTTACACACGGAACAATGAGTCAGATCAGGTCATAAGGGTTATCATCTGTACACATAGAAATGGAAAATAAAGAAGTTGGCAAAGCTTTCCTACGCATTTCCTGCATTACATCGCATCCATGACGAATAACTGTCCAAATACCAAATCATACAAACCACGAAATCTGTTTTATTTACTTTTTTTCAGTTGGGTTAAACATAAATCCCCCCCCCCCCCCCTCCTCCATGAAAATGGATCGTCTAAACCACCAGATGCGTCGCAAAAGGGCGGATGCGAGTGGATGATATAAACATTTATATATCCGGATATATAGGGGCGTCTGGTGGCTCAGTCTGGCGGCGGGATCCGTCTCCATCCTTAGTGCCTTAGGAAGGGACTCCAGTCCACAAATCAAACCCCCTGACGTTTCAACAAGACCAGTGAAATATTATCCTTTCCTCCCAACTCACACAATACCCCACCGCTCCGTCCGTCTCTTTCACTTTCCCACATTTCTGCAAAAGCTCGTCGGCGTGGGTTTTTCTCTTCATTTCGAAAAACCTTACTTGTTGCCCTGGTTGATGTATGTTTCGTACGGGGTCAGAGACACTTGGAGAGAATAAGGTTTTGACATTTATATCAATAAAAGCGAGAATATCGCGAAGAAGCGGGTGTCTCTTATTACTCTTGACCACACAAACATAGGAAAACCCGTATTTTAACACTGTGTATAGCACTTCAGCCCAGGGAGCGATTTCATATCGTTGAAAGCTTTCGTTACAGTGATTAAATACACTGAGAGGGTGAGATATTTTTCGACGTAACATCGGAAATTTTATCAGAATTACCAACAGTGGACTCGTAATGTTGCGAGGTATTATTTACTTGATTTATTTTTAACATACTACATAACTAATATGTTTTTTCTCCTCGTCTACCATGTCAGATGGACTGAATAGTTCCCGCTAGGGATGCAACATCGAAACCAAATAATCGATTATACCATCAAATGATTAATCGTAAGCTAATAATCGATTTGACCAATTAATCGGACATCAATAATCGATGCTGGATTAGTGGAATGCATATAATAGATTTTTTAAGTATACCTACAGTATTTTAAACGCATATTTTGCTTTCTCATTCTCACTACCGAAGGCAGGAAAGCTTTGTATTCGTGCTAGAAATGGAAAAAAAAATCCGATGGTTTTCTTCAAGTCGGGGTGACGACCTATTTGCGAAATTTTAAGTTTAAAATAAAAAAAAGTATGAACGTTAAAAAGTAAGTATTAAAAAAAGTGTGCCAATTCGAATAGGTAGTAAAGCTTCTTCACCTGAATCACGTGAACGTACAGTGGTTGGGTAGATTCAATTTGATAGGGACCATCTGCGATCCAACCCGCGTGTACCCTCAAAATTTCAGCTCTCTACGGCTATTTTTGGCGTAGTTAGAAGCATTATAAGGAAACGGTCAACATTTCATGTTCGCGCATGCGCAGACGAATGAATTTCATAAGCAATAATCAAAATGTTGTTCCTGATCGACCCTCCAAATCTGAATTCATTTCAACGATATTTAAGGTAGTTACGGGCGTTTCAAGTATTTCACTTTTGTGCATGCGCAGACGGGACGATTTCCATGATTTTGAAATGGGAACATCTGCGATAAAACTCGCGTATACCCTCAAAATTTCAGCTCTACGACTATTTTTCGCGTAGTTGGAAGCGTTACAAGGAAATGGTCAATATTTCATGTTCGCGCATGCGAAGACGAAAGTTGCATTACGATTGCAATGAAATTCATTTGGAACGATTAAAGTATTATTCCTGATAGACCTTCCAAGTTTGAACTCATATCAGCGATATTTAGGGTTGTTTTTGGCGTTTCAAGCATGTCACGTTTGCGCACGCGCAGACGAAAGTTACAGTACTTTTTCAACGAGTTTTGTATGGGACCATCTGTGACCCAACCTGCACCTACCCTCCAAATTCCAGTCGATTTCGACCATTATTTCGGTTAGTTATGGGCGTTACAAGGTAACACCACAGACAGACAGACACGGAACCAGAACTGTTCCTCGATGTCTGAAACGCAAAATGGTAGTGGAAATTTTCATTTTGGAGGCCAAGCATTTCTTTTTTACTCAATCACGAATCCAAGGCTTCCCTACCATCGGTAGTGAGGAAGCAAAAGTAATCTTTTGGGACTCCTTGTAAAAACGCTGCAAATCCCTGCACAACGGTTTATTATTTTGTACAGAATATCCTCCTGTTACAGATCACAGCTCTCTGTATAGATAACCCTTCTATATATAACATATGTACTATTCTACATCCTCCGTAGGTTAGTACCTAACCCCGCACTCGTTACTAGTTACCTACCTAAACCGTTGTGCAATAATTTACCTGTATAGGATCCCCTTCTGCGGAGATAGAATAATGAACCGTTGTGTAATAACTTGCCCATCAATAATACTTCAACGGTTGTTCAAGTTGCAAAAGATCCTATCAACAAAATCCAGCCCCTACTTGTTAGATGAGCCGTTGTGTAATAATTTACCGTGGTGTAATAATTTACCGTTTTGTAATGATATACCGTTGTGTAATAATTTGCCGTTGTGTAATAATTTACCGTTGTGTAATAATTTGCCGTTGTGTCATAATTTACCGTTGTGTAATAATTCACCGTTGTGTAATAATTTGCCATTGTTTAATAATTTACCCATCAATAATACTTCAACGTTTGTTCAAGTTTCAGAAGTACCTACCAACAGAATGCAGTAGTCCATCACTTGTCAATTGAAATAATATCGCAGAACAAACAACTCGACTTCATACAGCCATCCTTGATTATAATCAGATGCTCCGTAGTTATGACGTCCGGGCCGGATTTATACCGTTTGATTCACGATCGTGTTGACGAAGCTTTTTGGTGCTCACGAACGGCTGGACGTACGATGCTCCGGGTGGTCTCAAAAAATTGTTTAGCTCAAGAAAAATTTAATAACGTAAAAAAAACCATAACCTTCTATCGGAAGTTTTCGAGCTAAGGCGTTTTGAAAATTTCAACCCCTATTTTGAATACAGTAACGTCGAGCTTCGAGGACCAACTAGACCCCGAACGGAACCTATAACCCGAATTTCATCAATTTTTATTCATGGTAACTAAGAAAAGTGGCCCGTACGGCGTACGGCGGACAGACAGAAATATTTTTATTGCAGTTTTGGATTCTACATATGTACCTTGAAACGTAAACCATCAAATTTTGAGGGGGAGTAAGAATTTTTTTTTCTTGCTCGATTCCAATGGATCATTATTGAAAATAATAAACCAAAATGAAAGCTTTGGCAGGAGCGGTTTCAAGCGGTTCCGCTCTCGGGTCAGCGTTAAAAAGACAAATCGTCGTCGTTATTGTTTCTACCTCCATGGATGAAGGATGAAGAAGATCTTCATCCATGCTAATCCTAAAACCGCTGCAAAGGCCTTGTATCATGGATTTATTATTCTATTGGACATACCTGCAGAAATGTTGGCTGTTCATTTATTGTTTCTTTCATGTGAATTATTGAAATAGCTATTTCTGATGGTTTCCACCAATTCTGGCCCCCAAAACACAGATTAGGAAGTATGTAGGTACCTACGCTCCTTTTTTTTTTTTTTTCAAATTATCTTAGATCATTGATTGTACCATTTAATCGTCTTGATCCACGTGTTGACACTTCTTCTAGTGTTATTATACAAATTGATGGTGATTTCAGACGATTTTCCAGGTTTTTGCCTCATAAAAAATTAATTTTGGCAGCTGAACCTTTGGTAGAACCTCAATTTTCCACTCTTTGGTCAAAATCGACTTCATATTCGGACTTCTCGTCCCCAAAAACATGGAAAAAGATACCTCAAAAGCTCATGTTACTAACATGTTGCTAAAACACAAAAACGCTGCAAAGTCCATGTCACATGGGATTTATTATTCTATTGGGCATACCTTCAGAAATGTTGGCTGTTCATTTATTGTTTCTTTTATGCGTAATAATCGAAATAGCTATTTCTGATGGTTTCCATTAATTTTGGCCCCTAAAACACAAATTAGATACGCTCCTTTTTTTTTTTAATAACTGTCTTTGATCATTGGTAATGCCACTTAATAGTCTTGATCCACGTGTTGACACTTTTTCGTGATATTATACAAACTGATGGTGATTTCAGACGATTTCCCAGGTTTTTCACTCATAAAAAATCAATTTTGGGTGCTGAACATTTGGTAGAACTCAATTTTCCACTCTTAGGACAAAATCGACTTCATATTCGGTCTTCTCGTCCCCAAAAACATGGAAAACGATATCTCAGAAGATCATGTTACTAACATGTTGCTAAAACGCAAAAAGTACCTTTTTTCACACACGTTTTCACTCATAACACTCCTGGGTATGAGTATTTGGTTCTACCAAATGTTCAGCACCCAAAATTGATTTTTTATGAGTCAAAAACCTGGGAAACCGTCTGAAATCACCATCAATTTGTATATTAATACTTCAAGTAGTATCAACACGTGGATCAAGACGATTAAACGGCACTACCAATGATCAAAGATAATTTGGAAAAAAAAGGAGCGTACCTACCTAATTCGTTTTTTAGGGGCCAAAAATGGTGGAAACCACCAGAAATAGCTATTTCAATTATTTTTCATGAAAGCAACAATAACTGAACAGCCAACATTTCTGTAGGTATGTCCAATAGAATAATAAACCCATGTGACAAGGAGTTTGCATCGTTTTGGAATCTACGCACCTTGAAACGGAAATGAGTACCTCTTTTGGTTTATTATTCTGTGAATAATACACCTATGTATTCGCTCAGCAAAAAATTTTTATAACACCCCCTCAAAATTTTTTCTTTTCCGATTCAAGGTGCGTAGATTCCAAAAACGCTGCAAAGTCCTTGTCACATGGGTTTATTATTCTATTATTTTATTGGTTCACACAAATGCTGGCTGATTATTTATTTTTTCTTTCATGTAAAATAATTGAAATAGCTATTTCTGCTGGTTTCCACAAATTTTTGCCCCTAAAACTTGAATTAGGTACTACGCTCCTTTTTTTTCCAAATTTCCTTTGATCATTGATTGTATCATTTAATCGTCTTGATCCACGTGTTGACACTTTTTCTAGTGTTATTATACATATTGATGGTGATTTCAGACGATTTCGCAGGTTTTTGACTCATAAAAAATCAATTTTGGGAGCTGAACATCTGGTACAACCTCAATTTTCCACTCCTTGGTCAAAATCGACTTCATATTCGGTCTTCTCGTCCCCAAAAACATGGAGAACGATACCTCAAAAGCTCATTTTACTATGTTACTAAAACACAAAAAGTACCTATTTTCACACACATTTACACTCATAACACCCCTGGGTATATTCCGATCGGGCTGAAAAGTTTCGGGGCACAACTAGGGCCCAAATGGAGCATGTGTGCGAAAGAACGATTTTTTTAGACCGAAAATGTAGCCTGTACACAGCGTACTGCGTACGGCGGACGGACATTGCATTTTTGGAACCTACGCACCTTGAAACGGAAAAGAAAAAATTTGAGGGGGTGTTATAAAAATTTTTTGCTGAGCGAATACATAGGTGTATTATTCACAGAGTAATAAACCAAAATGCAATGTCCGTCCGCCGTACGCCGTACGCTGTGTACAGGCTACATTTTCGGTCTAAAAAAATCGTTCTTTCGCACACATGCTCCATTTGGGCCCTAGTTGTGTCCCGAAACTTTTCAGCGCGATCGGATTATACCCAGGGGTTTTATGAGTGAAAATATGTTGTATAAAAATAGGCACTTTTTGTGTTTTAGTAACATGTTAGTAAAATGAGCTTTTGAGGTATCGTTTTCCATGTTTCTGGAGACGAGAAGACCGAATATGAAGTCGATTTTGACCAAAGAGAAGAAAATTGAGGTTCTATCAGATGTTCAGCTCCCGAAATTGATTTTTATGAGTCAAAAACCTGGGAAATCGTCTGAAATCACCATCAATTTGTAGAATAACACTAGAAAAAGTACCAGCAGGTGGATCAAGACGAGTAAATGGTACTATCAATGATCAAAGATAATTTGAAAAAAAAGGAGCGTACCTAATTCGTGTTTTGCGGGCCAAAATTGGTGGAAACCACCAGAAATAGCTATTTCGATTATTACGCATGAAAGAAACAATAAATGAACAGCCAAAATTTCTGTAGGTATCTCCAATAATAAACCCTTATGACAAG
This sequence comes from Leptopterna dolabrata, assembly GCA_954871275.1. Classification (NCBI taxonomy): domain Eukaryota; kingdom Metazoa; phylum Arthropoda; class Insecta; order Hemiptera; family Miridae; genus Leptopterna; species Leptopterna dolabrata. The sequence continues at coordinate 3,098,791 of OX940978.1, read as the reverse complement.
GACTTTGCAGCGTTTTTATCCACATTTTCACTCATAACACCCCTGGGTATATTCCGATCGGGCTGCAAAGTTTCGGGACACAACTAGGGCCCAAATGGAGCATGTGTGCGAAAGAACGATATTTTAAGGCCGAAAATGAAGCCTGTACACGTGATACGGCGGACGGCGTACGGACATTGCATTTTTGGAATCTACGCACCTTGAAACGGAAAAGAAAAAAGTTTGAGGGGGCGTTATAAACATTTTTTTCTGACCGAATACATAGGTGTATTATTCACAGAATAATAAACCAAAATGCTACCTCTTTCAAAATCCCGATGTATTCGGACACCGATTAATCGATAACAATAATCAATTAATACATAAATATCGTTAGCTTAAAATTGATTAAAATAAACCGATTTATCGGAATCAAATAATCGATTATTCCATAATCAATAAGTAATCGATTTGCGTCCCTAGTTCCCGCAGGTCGTTACTGTGATTTACTCACAGGCTTTCGCTGCCTCGGTAGAAACGTAGTCACACTGATTTGTTCGGATCGGTTTCACTGTGAAAAGACTTGAAAACAGTAGTGTCGAGTTTTATCAAGAGTTTTTGATGGGATGCTCAAAGTTCGATAAACAATTGCTTGTTGTTTAACTATAAAATTTCCTTTAGAAAACAGTTTGATGCCGAGTTGTGATGGTTTTCATTTGATAAATCGCTATCTATATCGACAACTCCCAACTTCTCTCGCAATATTTACGTACGCCCTTCACTTTCCAGACTCAATAAGTCATTTTGATTGAGTTTCGCAAGCTCTCCGGGGGCTTCAGGGCTATATTTTCAGGTTTCTAAAGATTTGTTGTTGCAGGGGATCCATTAAATTACAGTTTCCTTCATAGTAAGTTATTTTAGGTTTGATGGTACCTACTAAAATAACTGTTCACCAATCTGGACTTTTTTTAAATGTTCTGTTTAATTTATTGATGCATTGCGATGGCATTCATGAAAAATAAATGGACTTTTTTAAATAAATGGTTGAAAAACACACCTCCCTGTTCCACCTCATCATTACAGCTTGTCAATGTTTAACGGTTCGAAACTGATCAGTCAAAACTGAAAGAACTGTGTGCATATTTATTTAATCTTCTACTGTTGTACTTAATTGTACTGGTTAAATGACTGCTTCCTCGCCACCGAAGGTAGAGAAGCCTTGGATTCGTGATTGAGTAAAAAAAAGTATTCCCTCCAAAATTTAAATTTCCACTACCATTTTGCGTTTCAGACGTCAAGGAAAATGTTTTGGTTCCGTGTCTGTCTGTCTGTGCTAATTCCTTGTAACGCCCATTACTACCCGAAATAACGGTCGAATTCGACTGAAATCATTTAAAAAAGTAGTGTAGCTTTCGTCTGCGCATGCGCAAACGTGAAATATCTGAAACTCCCATAACTACCTTAAATATCATTGAAATGAGTTCAAATTCAGAGAGTCGACCAGGAATAGCACTTTGTTAGTCCCATACGAATTTCATCAGAATCGTACTGTAACTTTCGTTTGCGCATGCGCGAACATGAAATGTTGACCATTACCTTGTAACGCGTCTAACTACACGAATAATAGTTGTAGAGAGTTGAAATTCTGAGGATGCACGCAGGTTGGATCGCAAATGGTCCCGTTTCAAAATCATGGAAATTGTTTTGTCTGCGGATGCGCAAACGTGAAATAAGTACCTACTTGAAACGACCATAACTACCTTAAATATCGTTGAAATGAGTTCAGATTTGGAGGGTCGATCAGGAATAATATTTTTCCATATGGGTTTCATTGGAATCGTACAGTAACTTTAGTCGGTGCATGCGCGAACCTAAAATGCTGACCGTTTCCTTGTAACCCTTCTAAATACGCGAAAAATAGTCGTAGAGAGCTGAAATGTTGAAGGTACTCGCGGGTTGGATCGCAGGTGGTCCCGTATCAAAATGAATCTACCCAACTATTCTATACGTTCACGTGATTCAAGCGAGGAAGCTTTACTGCCTACTCGAATTGGCGGAAATTTTTGATTTTGCAATGCTAAATAAACTTGTGGAATTAGTTATTGAAATCAACACTCATGGAAGTGAATTTATGTTACAAAGTTATAGTAGTCACGGAAATGTTGCCGATGAAGAAGGTAGATAGAACAGAATGGGGATGGTAAAATGTTATACCTATTATTCTACCTATTATTCAATGGAAGTCTTGAACTAATGACTGAACTCTTCATATACATTCATCGTCCTTTTCTCCCCAGGTAGATTGCATTTCACTTTAGGTATCCTATTGTCATTCTTTCATGTCCATTCGGATCCACAGCCAATCAGAATCGACATACTTCATATATTATTATTATTAACAAGCTCACGTCTATATTATTCGTTCTCGATCTGTATTTAGATGGTCTGTTCCCCATAAACGGTTAACAGTTTGACTAAAGTTTTTGTGGAGAAAGATACATTTGAAAATTAGGAAGACAGGAATCGTTCGAGGGTAGCAGCAGTCGGTGACTGACGCCCAGAGCGCCATTATCATCGGTTTTCATGCTTCTTGTTGGAGGTTGTATGTGTAGTTGTGCAGCAAACGTGGATTGGATTATGAAAACGCTGCAAATTATTACACAACTGTTTATTATTTACTTGTATAGATGCACCTTCTGCATAGATCACTGTTTTCTGTGGTCAGTACCAACCCTCGAGCTCCTTCCAGGAAAGCCCTAAATCGAGTACTGAAGCCGGCCCGGGAATTACAGTGTCATAAAAATGCGCAGTATTCAATCATTAATTATTTGTTGTTATTCATAAAGCATAACCTTTGCTCAAGGTTGCTCAACTAGACCCCAAACGGGACCAAAAACCAAATTTCATTAATTTTAGTTCATGGTAACTAAGAAAAGTACGAATTACGGCGTACGGACAGAATTTTTTTATTCCATTTTCGGATTCTACATACCTTGAAACGAAAACCACCAAATTTTGAGGTGGGATTATAATTTTTGTTGTCGTGCTCGATTCCGAAGGTAATAGTACGATTCCGAAAATAATGAACGAATATGCGTGGGGATGAAAATAAGAAGTTCACGATGGCCACATTTTGTTGAATGGAAAACAATGCTGCTGATATAACGTGAACAGCCTGATGGTTTGTATAGTTGAAACTTGAATGGCTCAGAGTCGTCTCTCATCAGTAGAGTGGACGGCTACCACTCATCGGGAATTGATTGGTTACGGTAACAGTACGTAGGTACTTTGTACAATGACGATGCGGGAACCAGGCCTTGTTCCGCAGTACGCTTCAAGTGCCCACGGATCGTTAAAACAGTTCGATATTATCCGAGCGGCCGAAGGAGAACAATAACCGCCTGTCTGCTAATGATGGACAATGTTTGCTACCCCAGCGGTCAGTATGTCGATAGAGGCGACCTCTACAAACACCTTCGGGCAATGGACTCTGAAATTACAACAATCTACCAATGAAACCATCTCTTATTGTTGAGCTGAGAGCCATTAATTGGGACGGACGTTGAGAGTCACTTGTATTAAAAATTTCGCTTTTATTATTTTTAATAATTATTAACCGTTGGAATCGAGCATAATTTTAAACTCCCCCCCCCCCTCCCACCACAAATTGATAGTTTACCTTTCGAGGTACCTACGTAGAACCCGAAAATGTAACAAAATAAATATCTGTTCGTCTACCATTCACCGTACTTCGTTTTATGTTTAAATTGATTCTTTCTTAGTTACCATGGACAAAAATATATTAAAATTTGAAATTTGCAAGGCTCAGTTGAAATTTGAAATTAAAAATTTGAAATTATTATGTAATATAATTTACTTTTGTGTAATAATTTACTGTTGAGTAATAATTTACCATTGTGCAATAATTTACCGTTGTGTAATAATTTACCCAATAATACTTCGTTTGTTCAAGTTGGAAAAGTACGTACCAACAAAATCCAAAACAGCCATCATTTTTCAAATGAATTAATATCACAGAACAACCAACTCGACTTCATACTCCGTTAATATAATCATGTGCTCCTTAGCAATGATATCTGGGCTGAATGTATACAATTTCATTCATCCTCCCGTTGAAGAAGCCTGTCGGTGCGAACTTCTGGGCCTTACTGTGAACGAACGGCTGGACGTACAGTGCTCCGGGTGGTCTCAAAAAACTCCCAAGCAGTTCAATAACTATTCAAAAACGTAAAAAAATTCGATGTAACGGAGTTTCACCTTTTAGAGATGACTGACAGTAACGCCGAGCTTCGCGGACCAACTAGACCCCAAATGGGACCTACAAACCAAATTTCATTAATTTTGGTTCATGGTAACTAAGGAAAGTGCAAAGTACGGCGTACGGCGGACAGACAGAATTTTTTAAATTGCATTTTCGGATTCTACATACCTTGAAATGGAAATCGTCGAATTTTGTAGGGGGGGGGGGGGGGGGCTTAAACTTGAAATTTCGTTCTTTCGCACACAAGCTCCATTTGGGCCCTAGCTGCGTCCCGAAACTTTACAGTCCGATGCTAATATACCCAGGGGTGTTATGGGTAGGTATAAAAATAGGTATTTTTTGTGTTTTAGTAACATGAGCTTGCGAGGTATCGTTTTCCATGTTTTTTAGGGCGAGAAGACCGAATATGAAGTCGATTTTGACCAAATAGTGGCAAATTGAGGTTCTAACTAAGGTTTAGACTTAAATTTATGTTAAATTTTGGTCTATAGGCGTCGTTCTTCCGTACACATTTCGGATCCCCATTTGGGAACACATTTGTGTCCTAGTTGTGCTCCGAAGCTCGGCAGCCCGATGGGAATACACCCAGGGGTGTTATGGGGGAAAATTGGGTGTGAAAATGGGGTCCAATACAATGATAAACCCATGTGACACGGAGTTTGCAGCTTCAAACAACTCCCGCGGTTTCCGGAACCGAGTTCGGCGTTTCGGCATAATTAATTTTGCCTCGGTGAGAATTTCAACCTCATTTTCACCCCTCGAGGGAATCCAATATGACCTTACTGTTATGCACCTCTGAGTTTCCACCTCCGTATGGTCAGAGCACATATAATGACCAAACGACTGGCAATGGGTCGTAGGTATTTGACCATTGGGCGGCCAGACGTCAGAGGCCGAACGCAAAAACGAGCAATGAGGTTTGGTTGTTGCAACTTCCCCAGGCCCTCATTAGAATGTTTGGTTTTATAATTTTCAGTAATAAATCGAGCATGAAGAAAATAATAAAAAATGAAAAATTTAAAAAAAATTTAAAAATAAATAAATAAATAAATATTTTTGGTTTCAGTAGAAGGTACGACATAGAATCCAGAAATGGAATAAGAAACGCGGTTAATTATTACACAACGGTTTATTATTTACCTGTATAGATGCCCCTTCTGAGTAGATCACTGTTTTCTGTGGTTAATCAGGAAAGCCAGAACCTGAGTACCGGAGCGCGGGAATTACAGTTTAAAATGCGCAGGATTCAATAATTCAGTTATTAATTATTTGTTGTAATTCATGAAGCATAAGTTAAATAATAAACCGTTGTGTAATAATTTACCTGTATAGATGCCCCTTCTGCGTAGATCACTGTTTTCTGTGGTCAGTACCAACCCTGGAGCTCCCTCCAGGAAAACCCTAGAGTAGTGGAGTCTGCCCGGGAATTACTGTTTCTTGAAAATGCGCGGGATTCGATCATTCAGTAATTCAATCATTAATAATTATTTTTTGTTGTTCATGATGCATAACGTTTGTCCAGGATACAAAAGTACCTATCAACCAAATCCAATGTAACCATCGTCGTTCTTCAAATGAAATGATATCACGGAACAACCAACTCGACTTCATACAGCCATCCGTGTTATAATCAGGTGCTCTCTTCTAGCAGTAATATGTGGGCCGGATTTATACCATTTCATTCGCGGTCATGTTGACGAAGCTTTTCCGTGCACACGAACGGCTGGTCGTACAGTGCTCCGGGTGGCCTCAAAAAATTGTTTAGCTCAAGACAAATTTAATAACGTAAAAACAACAATACCCTTCAATCGAAAGTTTTCGAGCTACCTACGGCGTTCTGTAAATTTCAACTCCTGTTTTTCACCCCTTAGAGATGACTGACAGTAACGTCGAGCTTCGAGAACCAACTAGACCCCGAACGGAACCTATAACCCGAATTTCATCAATTTTGTTTCATGGTAACTAAGAAAAGTGGCCAGTACGGCGTACGGCGGACAGACAGAAATTTTTTTATTGTAGTTTTGGATTCTACGTACCTTGAAACGTAAACCATCAAATTTTGAGGGCGGGTTAGAATTTTTTTTTCATGCTCGATTCCAATGGTTCATTATTGAAAATAATAAACCAAAATTCCGCATTTCGCCAAAATGTTCTTATTGCCAAACAAAAGGATGAGCGATTTTCCAAAATTCTAAGGGAGTCAAATTTGAGTTTTAAGGGGTCAAAAGTCGGTAAAAACGGCTAAAATTTATATATAAAATAACTGAAAGTGGTATGGAAGGATGAGTGAACACAAGAAAATACCATTTCAGTTGTTTTTCACACAGAATAGGGGTGGGGTCAGCAATTGGTATTAAGGGCTACAATCAATATTATTCACCTGAAGTGTGGGGTGGTGACGGTGAGGGACAATTTTTTGGAGAAGCATTTTAGTCAAAAAGAGAGGGTCAAATTTTTTGGACAGATAGTGTCTAATCAAATAAACTTAATATTATTCAACTGTTTAATAATGTTTGATTTATCGTTTAATGTGTTGTTATTCTATTTGTTTGTTATTTTTGTGATTGTCATTCTTAAGATTTAATTTTAATTTGTGATAAAGTTTTCGAGCCATTGGGGCTCCACTTGTCCAGACTGTCCAGGAAAGCTCCTTACAGTGGCTATTGGGTAGTATAAACATTAAAAAATAATTTATACCCAGGAAAATGTCAATACGTTTTTAGCAAATGTTCATGTTTGGAAAACTTCATCCATATGGGCAAGTGCTTTTCCTGAATACTTATCACCTATCACCAGCGAGTACCTAGATACGAATCAAATGTACCTACTCGAACCGATGGGAAATAAATGCGTTTAGCATAAAGAAACTATGAACGGAAGATTCTGAAAAATATTGTGTTTCTAAAGACATTTTATACTCTGCACTGTTTCGGTCGGTTTCGGACGGTTCTAAATATATTCACATAATATGTAGAAGTATAATAATGTGGAGTAATTAAGTTACGGGCCGGTGATGTTACACATGAATGTATTACTAATAGTGATTATATCAAATGGCATGTAATACGCTATGCATGGGAAAGGCCGTTGTGGACTAAGCAGTCATCACCATGCAGCGCCTGACCTCAGAATTGAAGCATCCGGGGGAATCCTGGTCCCAGTATTTACCGCGGCCGACGGGGATTGAAGCTGAAAGTTTCTTCAGAACTCGGAGACGATAGAAGTAATTTACAAGAGAATTGACTGCGGGGGATCATGCATTCTCAGCACGTTTGCCAGAGGTCTCACCTCAACCGCAAATGGCCCTCGTGACGGGGGGGGGACCCTATTCTGACAACTTCGGCAGGGCGTGGGTGTGTCGTCGACGGTGTGACAGTAGGAACTATTACAGGAGCTAAACTAAGTAGCAGCTATTAGCGGAGGCACTGTGCTTCTCGAATCCAATATCGTGTGCGCCACATTCACAGCTAAGCTCCACGTCATCATTCCCTTCATAATATAAAAATAAAAGTTTAATAAAAAACGCTGCAAAGTCCTTGCCACATCGGTTTTTGGTTTATTATTCTGTGAATGTATTCGCTCAGCAAAAAATTTTTATAACACCCCCTCAAACTTTTTTCTTTTACGTTTCAAGGTGCATAGATTCCAAAAATGCAATGTCCGTCCGCCGTACGCCGTCCGCCGTATCACGTGTACAGGCTTCATTTTCGGTCTAAAAAAATCGTTCTTTCGCACACATGCTCCATTTGGGCCCTAGTTGTGTCCCGAAACTTTTCAGCCCGATCGGAATATACCCAGGGGTGTTATGAGTGAAAATGTGTGTAAAAATAGGTACTTTTTACGTTTTAGCAACATATTGGTAACATGAGCTTCTGAGATATCGTTTTCTATGTTTTTGGGGACGAGAAGACCGAATATGAAGTCGATTTTGACCAAAGAGTGGAAAATTGAGTTCTACCAAATGTTCAGCTCCCAGAATTGATTTTTTATGAGTGAAAAACCTGGGAAATCGTCTGAAATCACCATCAGTTTGTATAATAACACTGGAAAAAGTGTCAAGACGTGGTTCAGGACGATTAAATGGCACTACCAATGATCAATGATAGTTTAAAAAAAAAGAAAAAAAAGAGCGTACCTAATTTGTGTTTTGGGGGCCAAAATTAATGGAAACCATCAGAAGTAGCTATTTCGATTATTATGCATGAAAGAAACAATTAATGAACAGCCAACCTTTCTGTAGGTATGTCCAATAGAATAATAAACCCATGTGACAAGGACTTTGCAGCGTTTTTATTCTGTCGGACATACCTACAGAAATTTTGGCTGTTAATTTATTGCCTTCATGCGCGGTTTTGGAATGGCTATTTTTGATGGTTTCCACCAATGTTGGCCCCCCAAAACACGAATTAGGCTCGGCTTTTTTTACGGATTATTTTTGATCGTTGATAGTACCATTTAATTGTCTTGATTCACCTGTTGGTACTACTTGATACTGATGTGATTTCAGACAATTTCCCATGTTTTTGATTAATAAAAATTAATTTGGGGAGCTTAACCTTCGTTACAACCTCAATTCTTCACTCTTCGGTCAAAATCAACGTAATATTCGGTCTTCTCGCACTAAAAAACATGGAAAACGATACATCACAAGCTCATGTTCACTAATACCTCAAAAATTCCTCGAAAACCCCTATTTTTACACCCATTTTTCTCCCATAACACCCCTGGGTGTATGCCGATCGGGTTGCCGAGCTTCGGAGCACAACTAGGACCCAAATGTGTTCCCAAATGGGGACCCAAACTGTGTGCGGAAGAACGACGATTTTAGACCAAAATTTAACGTAAATTTAAGGCTTCTTAAGGTTCTTTGGAACCTCAATTTTCCACTCTGGTCAAAATCAACTTCATATTCGGTCTTCTCGTCCCAAAAACATGGAAAGCAATATCTGAAAAGCTCATGTTACTAAAACACAAAAGTACCTACCTATTTTTATACACATTTTGACTCACAAAGTTTCGGGACACAATTAGGACCCAAATGGAGCATGTGTGCGAAAGATTGCATTTTATAGACCGAAAATGAAGCCGGTATACTTGATACGGCGGACGGACATTGCATTTTTGGAATCTACGCACCTTGGAACGTAAAAGAAAAAATTTTGAGAGGGTGTTATAAAAATTTTTGCTGAGCTGTTACCTATATATAGGTGTATTATTCACGGAATAATAAACCAACACGTCGTGTATACTTTCTTGTATTCTGTAATATGAACACAGGCACATTCAACTCAGATATTTGGGATGTTTCTAGCTCCTGATACTGTACTACGGAGCACGATACCAGTGCAGAATCCGAGTTCTGTACATCCGGGGAAGCCGCCTTGGAATGGGAACGGAAAAAAATATCGACGTTTCGCCTGATGCTATTACATGGGAAGATGGGAATACGTCATTTGATATGGCGACCCTCCCTCTCGTATCCCCCAAACCCATCAGAATATGCTCTTTCTTGCGAGGGAAATCGAAAAATTGAACCAAACGTAAATCTGCTCACTAAAATCTCTGGCCATGGGAGCGTAAGCGCCTTGCGCTGCGGGATATGAAGCAGGTCTGTAACAAAGGCACCTTCTCCCTCGACGTGAGGACTTGTCATTTACTAGTAGAATACTTGTTTCGGTGTTGAAATCTACACCATCATCGGTTCTTTTCTTATATTTTTCTTTAACACATTCTCTATTAAATTTACATTTTCGTCTAACAGTAATTTTGCGTAACAACAAAGCACATCTCCCAATACAGACTAGCACATTCCATTACTTCTATTTAAGTAAATCTATTCAACTCCTTTAATCTCTTACCTGTTGGTTTGCCCTGATACACCTTTCCACTTCCAGTTTTTATGAGTTGAGTTCTGTCGGTCTACAAAATGACAGGCGATGGATCTTATTTGATCCTGATATTCTCAAAGCTTGTGTGATTCTAAGGATAACGCCGTAGCTCGAAAACTTTCAGTAGAAAGGTATGTTTTTTTTAAGTTTTCATATTGGTTTCTTTCTTGAACATTTTTTGAGACCACCCGGAGCACTGTACATCATCCGTTAGTTCACAGTAAGGACATGAATTGTGCTCCGAAAAGCTTCGTCAACATGATTGTGAATGAAACGGTATCCATCCACCCAGAAATCATTGCTAGGGAACACTGATTATAATCACGCATGGCTGTATGAAATCGAGTTAATTTTTAAGTGATACTACTTCATTTTAAGAACGATTTTGTTGATAGGTAGGACAAACTTTATGCTTCATGAATAACAACAAATAAAATTAATGTTAGAATTCTTGAATCCACCGCGTATTTTATGAAACTGTAAATGCCCGGCCGGCTTAGATATTCGATTTAGGGCTTTTCCTTGGTGGCGGGGGTGGGGGGTACGAGGGTAGGTATTGACCACAGAAAACAGTGATATACGCAGAAGGGGCATCTATACGGAAAATAATACACCCTTGTGTAGTAATTTGCAGCGATTCCCACTATAAAACCCTGCCTGAAGTTTGATTCAACTCGAAATGATTCATGCTGAATGATGTGAATAGTAGGTATGGTAGTTTGTATTACGTTTGGCTCGCGCGCCTAATGCAAAACATTATAGTAATAAACTCACCCAAATGTTAATTGGTTTTTATTTATTTATTTATTTTTATTTTTTTAATCAGGGCACCTGTCGTATTCTGATTGGGAAAATTATATGTTCTGTACAACCGATCAGACCACCGAACTCCAGATAGTCGAATTTTGGTTTATTATTTTCAATAATGAACCATTGGAATCGAGCATGAAAAAAAAAAATTCTTACCCCCCCTCAAAATTTGATGGTTTACGTTTCAAGGTATGTAGAATCCAAAACTGCAATAAAAATATTTCTGTCTGTCCGCCGTACGCCGCACGCCGTACGGGCCACTTTTCTTAGTTACCATGAAAAAAAATTGATGAAATTCGGGTTATAGGTTCCGTTCGGCGTCTAGTTGGTCCTCGAAGCTCGACGTTACTGTGAGTCATCTCTAAGGGGTTCAAAATAGGGGTTGAAATTTTCAAAACGCCTATACCATTTTTTTACGTAAATATTTTTACGGTTTTAAATAGTTCTTGAACTTGCGAGTTTTTTAAGACCATCCGGAGCATCGTACGTCCAGCCGTTCGTTCACAGTAAGGCCCCGAAGTTTGCACCGACAGGCATTTTCGACTCCAGTCTGAATGAAATTGTATACAATTCAAACCAAATCTCGTAACCAGAGACGCGCCCACAATAGGAATTTGTGAATACGGCCAATCATTGGTAGGGATCACCTGATTATATTGGCGGAGTATGAAGTCGAGTTGGTTGTTCCGTGATATTATTTCGCTTGAAAAATGATGGCTCTTTTGGAGTTTGTTGGTAGGTAGTGAAACTTGAACAAACGTTGAAGTATTATTGATGGGTAAATTATTACTACGGTAAATCATTACTCAACGGTAAATTATTACACAACGGTTCATTATACCATCTACGTAGAAGGGGCTGGAGTTTGATGGTAGGTACTTTTGCAACTTTTTTCACTCCTCATCAACAATTTCTTTTCAGAACTTCATTATGTGTGTTTCTTCTTGTTAGGAACTGTTTTTCATCGGCAGAATTATTTTAGCAACATTTAACTCGTGATTTAGGTAGGTACCTAGTAACGAGTACGGGGTTAGGTACTAACCTACGGAGGGTCTGCGATCTACATAATATGTATATAATAGAATAGTACATATCATATTATATAGAAGGGTTATCTATACGTAGAGCTGTGATCTGTAACAGGAGGGTATTCTATACAAAATAATAAACCGTTGTGCAGGGATTTGCAGCGTTTTTCTATTGGAAACCGTCGACAATCCTTCTTCGGAATGGCCTATTCGATTCTTATAATGCTATGTATTATTACCACAAGGACCGTTGTCCGTAATTTTCTGACGTCGGAAACTACTCGTTCTTCAACTTCCAACTGTCAGGAAGCGAACCTCAACGTGGCCTTCTCAACAGCAGCTTTGGATTTTACATCTACAAAATGTATCGATAAGGGAAAGTACGACTCCCTAGTGTGCTGTCAACCGCACTCGCCAACCGCCTGACACTTCCATTTCCCGGTTTCCGCGGGACGAGGATTTGATGCAACTGTCAAATCTGTCTCTCTTCCCTTGTCCGAGATATCCAAGTTGTTGGTGGTCGAGAGGAAGGCAAAAGAACATTGTGCTCAACTTTCTTCTGGCTGGAATAACTTTCCTATTTCGATCGGAAGGAATACAACTTGAACCTCTTGGCGGTTCAGGCCTTGTTAAATATTGAATTTCCGCTGCTTTTGGCCTTTCGAGCTGTTCTAGCTCGTCCCAGTGTGATCGTTCTATTGTGGCGATAGTGGAGGGAAGTAGACCAAGAGCTAGTTTTATTGCACAGGCAGTTACTTACCATTTCTTGAACATCTCAGCGACTGAAATAACCATTAGCGGTGCATGGGCTCTGAAAACGGTGGGGCAAGAAACCAGAACAAAAACGCTGCAAATTATTACACAAAGGTTTGTTATTCACCTGTATAGATGCCCCTTCTGCGTAGATCACTGTTTTCTGCGTCAATATCCCCTGGGGCAGGCCCCGGAATTAAAGTTTCCTACAAATTCGCAGGATTCAATAATTCAATCATTAATTACTTGTAGTTATTCATGAAGCATAAGGCAAATAATAAACCGTTGTGTAATAATTTACCTGTATAGGTGCCCTTCTGCGTAAATTGTATAATCCACCGTTGTGCAATAATTTACCTTTCGAGTAATAATTTACCGTTGTGTAATAATTTGCCCATCAATAATACTTCAACGTTTGTTCAAGTTTCACTACCCACCAACCTACTCCAAAAGAGCCATCATTTTTCAAATTAAATAATATGGCAGAACAACCATCTCGACTTCATACTCCGTGATTATATTCAGGTGATCTCTAGCAATGATTACCTCGGGCTCGGGCCCATTCCCGATTGTTAGCGCGTCCTTAGTGGTGATATTTGGGCTGAATGTATACAATATCATTCACCCTGCTGTTAAAAAAGACTGTCGGTGCAAACTTCTGGTTACTGTGAACGAACAGCTGGACGTAAAATGCTCCGGGTGGTCTTAAAAAACTCCCAAGTTCGAGAACTATTTAAAACCGTAAAAAAAAATCAAGATAACGGCGTCCTGGAGATTTCAACCCCCCCCCCCCCTGTTTTTCACCCCTTAGGGATGACTGACATTAACGCCGAGCTTCGTGGACCAACTAGACCGCAAATGGGACCTATAAGCCGAATTTCGTCAATTTGGTTCATGGTAACTAAGAAAAGTGCGAAATACAGCGTACGGCGGACAGACAGAAATTTTTTAATTGCGTTTTCGGATCCTACATACCTTGAAAAGTAAACCATCAAATTTTGAGGGGGAAGTTAAAATTTTTTCTTTTTCGTGCTCGTTTCCAAAGCTTCATATTTAAAATAATAAACCAAAACCAACAGATATGTCTACGAAATACCCCAAGGCAACAACATCCTTCCCTTATTTACTGATTGAGCGATATTCAGCAACGCTTATCTCTTTTAATCAACACTCTACCGTCGTACGAAAACGTCGACAACTTCTACTGCAAATTAGCCACCGAATTCATGTCTTATACAAATATAGTAAACTAAAATATAACAAAAAAAACGCTGCAAATCCCTGCACAACGGTTTATTATTTTGTACAGAATACCCTCCTGTTACAGATCACAGCTCTCTGTATAGGTAACCCGTCTATATAATATAATATGTAATATTCTACGCATATTATGTAGATCGCGGACTCTCCGTAGGATTGTACCTAACCCCGTACTCGTTACTAGGTACCTACCTAAACCGTTGTGTAATAATTTACCTGTATAGGTTCCCCTTCTACGTAGATAGAATAATGAACCGTTGTGTAATAATTTGCCCATCAATAATACTTCAACGGTTGTTCAAGTTGCAAAAGTACCTATCCAGAAAATCCAGCCCCTTCTGGGTAGATGAGCCGTTGTGTAATAATTTACCGATGTGTAATAATTTGCCGTGGTGTCATAATTTACCGTTGTGTAATAATTCACCGTTGTGTAATAATTTGCTGGTGTGTAATAATTTGCCATTGTTTAATAATTTACCCATCAATAATACTTCAACGTTTGTTTAAGTTTCAGAAGTACCTACAAACAAAATCCAATAGTCCATCACTTGCCAAATGGAATAATTATCGTAGAACAAACAACTCGACTTCATACAGCCATCCTTGATTACAATCAGGTGCTCCTTAGTGATGAAATCGCGGCCGGATTTATACCGTTTCATTCACGATCGTGTTGACGAAGCTTTTTGGTGCACACGAACGGCTGGACGTACAGTGCTCCAGGTGGTCTTAAAAAATTGTTTAGCTCAAGACAAATTTAATATCGTAAAAAAAACCATACCCTTCAATCTAAAGTTTTCGAGCTACGGCGTTCTGAAAATTTCAACCCCTATTTTGAACCCCTTAGAGATGACTGACAGTAACGTCGAGCTTCGAGGACCAACTAGACCCCGAACGGAACCTATAACCCGAATTTCATCAATTTTCTTTCATGGTAACTAAGAAAAGTGGCCCGTACGGCGTACGGCGGACAGACAGAAATATTTTTATTGCAGTTTCGGATTCTACATACCTTGAAACGTAAACCATCAAATTTTGAGGGGGTTAAGAATTTTTTTTTCTTGCTCGATTCCAATGGTTCATTATTGAAAATAATAAACCAAAAAAGGTATAGGCGTTTTGAAAATTTCAACCCCTATTTTGAACCCCTTAGAGATGACTGACAGTAACGTCGAGCTTCGAGGACCAACTAGACAGCGAACGGAACCTATTAACCCGAATTTCATGAATTTTGGTTTATTATTTTCAATAATGAACCATTGGAATCGAGCTTGAAAAAAAATTCTTACCCCCCCCCTCAAAATTTGATGGTTTTTCGTTTCAAGGTATGTAGAATCCAAAACTGCAATAAATCCCTGCACAACGGTTTATTATTTTGTACAGAATACCCTCCTGTTACAGATCACAGGTCTCCGTATAGATAACCCTTCTATATAACATATATGTACTATTCTACACATATTATGTAGATCGCGGACCTCCGTAGGTTAGTACCTAACCCCGTACTCGTTACTAGGTACCTCCCTAAACCGTTGTGTAATAATTTACCTGTATAGGCTCCACTTCTACGGAGATAGAATAATGAACCGTTGTGTAATAATTTGCCCATCAATAATACTTCAACGGTTGTTCAAGTTGCAAAAGTACCTATCAACAAAATCCAGCCCCTTCTGGGTAGATGAGCCGTTGAGTAATAATTTGCCATTGTGTAATAATTTGCATTGTATAATAATTTGCCATTGTGTAATAATTTACCCATCAATAATACTTCATCGGTTGTTCAAGTTGCAAAAGTACCTATCAACAAAATCCAGCCGGATCGCACACCCTCCGTAGGTTAATACCTAACCCCGTACTCGTTACTAGGTACCTACCTAAATCACGAGGTAAATGTTGCTAAAATAATTCTGTCGATTGCAAACAGTACCTAACAAAAAGAAACGCACATCATTTTTCAAATGAAATAATATCACAGAACAACCAACTCGACCTCTTAGGTTACCCCACTAATAAAATCGGCGCGTCTCTGGTTACGAGATTTGGTTTGAATTGTATACAATTTCATTCACACTGGAGTCGAAAATGCCTGTCGGTGCAAACTTCGGGGCCTTACAACTGTGAACGAACGGCTGGACGTACAGTGCTCCGGGTGGTCTTAAAAAACTCGTAAGTTCAAGAACTATTTAAAACCGTAAAAAGATTCACGTAAAAAAAGGTATAGGCGTTTTGAAAATTGCAACCCCTATTTTGAACCCCTTAGAGATGACTGACAGTAACGTCGAGCTTGGAGGACCAACTAGACCCCAAACGGAACCTATAACCCGAATTTCATCAATTTTCTTTCATGGTAACTAAGAAAAGTGGCCCGTACGGCGTGCGGCGTACGGCGGACAGACAGAAATATTTTTATTGCAGTTTTGGATGCCACATACCTTGAAATGTAAACCATCAAATTTTGAGGGGGGGTAAGAATTTTTTTTTCATGCTCGATTCCAATGGTTCATTATTGAAAATAATAAACCAAAAACCGTCGGCTGGTGCCTACTTGATTGGAGATGATATTGACTAGAAGTAGGTAGTTATCTGTTATCTGTTATTGAAAACTGACAACAGACTCAACAGAGAAAGCGAATGTGATTCGTAAGACAACAAAAACAAATCCGAAGACGAAGAAGCATATCGTATCCAGATGACGAATTGAATCGAAGGGATCGAATCGATTGTGAAAAGGAACGATTTCGGGGTGGAAATCAGATTCTGGGGACAGGGCCGAAAGTGGGCTTGGCGAGCATCATTTGTACTCGACTGAGCATGCACGGACGGACCACTTTTCTCAGTTGCCATGGGAACACTAGGTCCCAGGATCTACCTCCAGTTTCAGGAGCCCAGGTTTCAATTTCGATTGCAGTACATCGATTACTGTCGCTTTATTTCGATAACATGCTTGGTCTATGGAGCTAACATGAGGGAACCACCATGGATGCTCTACTAGAATACTGAATATCCGTATCCAGAGAAATATAGCGGGTCACTGTTGAACTTTGTGAAAAATGCTAAGTACAGTGTAAGGAGGTAAATTCAGGTGCCAACTGATTAATGGTTGGTCTTTTTTACAGTGTTTTTGGGTGCCAGGGCAGTGGCCCAAGTGGCCTTGTGGATGCAACTCCCCTACAACTAACGCCGTTGATCTTTATGGAGAAGTAGGTATACAAAAATATCCAATACTACATTTGTCTTGATCCCCTCATTCAAATCACTCCTGTAATAGTTGTAGACTTAACCAAATAAACGAAAGCAATGTTGAGCTGGCGACACCAAGGGAAAGTAGGTGAGAGGACCCTTCCAGACAAACAACCGTCAACCACCGAAAGGGTGGAAAAGGTCCCTATAAAACTAGCTCCTCTGGCCCAGCTCTCCATTCCACAGATCTCTCTCTTACCCTCGAGTTCTCCCTCGAACCTCTCTCGCTCGAATCCCATTCTCTCGGCCCTCTCTCTCGTCCCATATCCTAAAGGTTTTCCTGCTGTTGGTGAAAACAGCGGGGAGCACACCCTAAAAGATCTCCTACTGTTGGTGAAAACCGTGGGGGGCATGTCCCAAAATATCTCCTGCTGTTTGGTGAAAACCGCGGGGAGCACATCCTTCAAAAGACTCCTGCTGTTGGTGAAAACCTCGGGGAGGATACTAACTCCTGCTGTTGGTGAAAACCGCGGGGAGTTAGCCAAAAGATCCCATAGGAGCCCATCCTACCACATCCATCTTCTCTCTCACTCTCATCCCTCACTCCAACCTCTCAACCTCTTCCCCTCCCTACCTACCCTCATTTGGAGTCACAACAACATTGTTTCCTAGTACTTGAATAGTAAGCATCACAGAATGCACAATACTCGGATTCCATACATTTATTTGAATCAGCTGTTCTCCACCGCTAAAATTCGGCTGTTGTTTTACAGCTTGATTCATTCTGATATTGATGATCTAGGATATCTGGATTTAACTCCTTAAGTTGGCAGCGTCGCTCAAGAGAAGTGTGTAGAAAACCAGTCTCTGCAGCCGCCGATGCCACGAGGATTAGTGAGGGTACTGGGGAAACCAATTAGCCAGCATTAATCGGTCGGATTACAGAGGGAATGGGGTAAGCTGCTTACCTGCGTCCAGGACCGGACACCCTCTCGCCGAGAGTGCTGTGGTTGCGGTCTTTCGATGTCCAGCGCGTCCTGCGCCATCAGAACCCCCTTCACTGGTATTTGAACGTGAGAAAAACCGATAGGTGATCCAAACTCGCACTACCAAATCTATTAAATCTGAATAATTCAGATTGTTAGTCTCACTAGTAGTATAAGTACCTCAGGAAGGTATTTTATTATCATAAACTGCTTGAGGTTGCTGTCGAGAAACAAAAACTTCGTTCACGTCACACCATTACGAATCCAAACGTTCCGACTATGTAAAACCCGTTTCATACTGGTGAGCGTTTCATAAGTATCTGAGCGTTTCGATTATACAGGGTGTCCCAGAATTAATGATCCAAACTTCAGGGATCGATTCTACAACTAATTTGCATCAACTTTTGTGCTATAACATTTTTTCCGAAACCCCCCATCAAATCCGAATTTTGATTTATTATTCTGTGAATAATACACCTATGTATTCGCTCAGCAAAAAATTTTTATAACACCCCCTCAAAATTTTTTCTTTTCCGTTTCAAGGTGCGTAGGTTCCAAAAATGCAATGGCCGTCCGCCGTCCGCCGTATCACGTGTGCAGGCTTCATTTTCGGTCTAAAAAAGTCGTTCTTTCGCACACATGCTCCATTTGGGCCCTAGTTGTGTCCCGAAACTTTTCAGCCCGATCGGAATGTATCCAGGGGTGTTATGAGTGAAAATGTGTATAAAAATAGGTACTTTTTGTGTTTTAGTAACATAGTAGTAAAATGAGCTTTTGAGGTATCGTTTTCCATGTTTTTGGGGACGAGAAGACCGAATATGAAGTCGATTTTGACCAAGGAGTGGAAAATTGAGGTTGGACCAGATGTTCAGCTCCCAAAATTGATTTTTTATGAGTCAAAAACCTGGGAAATCGTCTGAAATCACCATCAATTTGTATAATAACACTAGAAAAACGCTGCAAAGTCCTTGTCACATGGGTTTATTATTCTATTGGAGTTCTAGAGATTCTTGTTGGTAGTTAAATTTATTGTTTCTTTCATGTGGAATGATTGAATTAGCTATTCCTGATGATTTCCACCAATTTTGGCCCCCAAAACATGAAATAGGTACACTCTTTTTTTTCCCCCAGATCATCCTTGATCATTGGTAGTGCGATTTAATGGTCTTGATTCAGCTGTTTACGCTTTTTCTAATGGTAGTATACACATTGATGGTGATTTCAGACAGTTTTCCAGGTTTTTGACTTTAAAAAAACAATTTTGGGAGCTGAACCAATGGTAAAACCTCAATTTCCGCGTCTTTGGTCAAAATCGACTTCATATTAGGTCTTCTCGTCCCCAAAAACATGGAAAACGATACCTCAAAAGCTCATTTTACTAACATGTTGCTAAAACGCAAAAAGTACCTATTTTTACACACATTTTCACTCATAACACCCCTGGGTATATTCCGATCGGACTGAAAAGTTTCGGGACACAACTAGGGCCCAAATGGAGCATGTGTGCGAAAGAACGACTTTTTTAGATCTAATATGAAGCCTGTACACGTGATACGGCGTACGGCGGACGGCGTACGGCGGACGGCGGACGGACATTGCATTATTGGAATCTACACACCTTGAAACGGAAAAGAAAAAAGTTTGAGGGGGTGTTATAAAAATTTTTTGCTGAGCGAATACATAGGTGTATTATTCACAGAATAATAAACCAAAAGTGTCAACACGTGGATCAAGACGATTAAATGGTACAATCAATGATCAAAGGTAATTTGAAAAAAAAGGAGCGTAGTACCTAATTCAAGTTTTGGGGGCCAAAATTTGTGGAAACCACCAGAAATAGCTATTTAAATTATTTTACATGAAAGAAACAATAAATAAACAGCCAGCATTTCTGTAGACCAATAAAATAATAGAATAATAAACCCATGTGACAAGGACTTTGCTGCGTTTTTGGTTTATTATTCTCTGAATAATACACCTATGTAATCGCTCAGCAAAAAATTTTTATAGCCCCCCCTCAAACTTCTTTCTTTTCCGTTTCAAGGTGCGTAGATTCAAAAAATGCAATGTCCGTCCGCCGTCCGCCGTATCACGTGTACAGGCTTCATTTTAGGTCTAAAAAAATCGTTCTTTCGCACACATGCTCCATTTGGGCTCTAGTTGTGTCCCGAAACTTTTCAGCCCGATCGGAATATACCCAGGGGTGTTATGAGTGAAAATGTGTGTAAAAATAGGTACTTTTTGCGTTTTAGCAACATGTTGGTAACATGAGCTTTTAAGGTATCGTCTTTCATGTTTTTGGGGACGAGAAGAGCGAATATGAAGTCGATTTTGACCTAAGAATAGAAAATTGAGGTTCTACCAGATGTTCAGCTCCCGAAATTGATTTTTTATGAGTCAAAAACCTGGGAAATCGTCTGAAATCACCATCAATTTGTAGAATAACACTGGAAAAAGTGTCAACAGGTGGATCAAGACGATTAAATGGTACTATCAATGATCAGAGATAATTTATTAAAAAAAATTAAAAACAAAACGTATACCTTATTCGTATCTCCGTAGGTATGTCCAGTAGAATAATAAACCCATGTGACAAGGACTTTGCAGCGTTTTTCTTTTCCGTTTCAAGGTTCGTAGATTCCAAAAATGCAATGTCCGTCCGCCGTACGCCATACGCCGTATCACGTGTACCGGCTTCATTTTCGGTCTAAGAAAGTCGTTCTTTCGCACACAGGCTCCTTTTGGGCCCTAGTTGTGTCCGGAAACTTTTCAGCCCGATCGGAATATACCCAGGGGTGTTATGAGTTAAAATGTGTGTAAAACGCTGCAAAGTCCTTGTCACATGGGTTTATTATTCTATTGGACATACCCATAGAAATGTTGGCTGTTTATTTATTGTTTCTTTCATGTTAAAAAATTGAAATAGCTATTTTTGATGGTTTTCACCAATTTTGGCCACCCCAAAAACACCTATTTTCGACAATATATCTGTGATCATTGCGTTTTTGGAATTTAGCACCTTGAAACGTAAAAGCAAAAATAGCGACCGGAATGAGCCTGAGGACTACAAAATAATATTTGGAAAAAGAGGAAATAGGTAGGTAACAAAAGATATCCACAAATTCCTATCCCTATGAACGCTGGAGCTGTGCGGGTCACATCGCAATGGATGAGTCGCAGCGAACATAGCGTCCTGTCGGGACTGTGAGCGGGGAATCGAGGGTTGGCAAGGCGACGGGCAAGAAGCTAGAATAGGTAGCTTAGAATTTATTGTAAGCTTCTAGGGGACGTGCGCTACGGGAGTCAAGGCGGGCGACCCCTGTACACTCCTGCACTGGCCTTTCCTCGACGGGACGGGACTGTACCAACTTTAGGCATAATAAACAGCTCCCAATTCCGTCCCATGCAATCCTCACGGAATAAGGGAGCGTATTCCATGGAATTACGGGGCCTTATTCGATAGTAGCCTACCTGCCTTTGCCTAGTTAGCACATGCAGGGCCACTACCTATGTATTCTTTGGCTCCCAGCCTCCAGCCACGGAGCCAAAAGAGCAGCACCAAGTATCTGGCGATGGAGTGGCAGATATTTTACCCCTTTATTAGTTATTACTGCGTGTGTATTTTTACCGGGCGTAGACGCGTAGGTACCAGCTATTATGACGAACGGTTTTCAGGTCTCTTCCTGATTGTTTATTCACTCAATTAATCTTCATCATTCTTCGCTCTATCAACCTGAACAATAATCTGATATGCCAATTAGTTTGGGATAGAGGATTTTCCACGCCACCTTATGGAATAGACAAGAAATATGTGTAGCTTATATTAATTTTTATCTGTATCTTCTTCAAATGGAGGATGGAGTCTTCTGAATCAGAATTGCCATTTCATTGTCTTAACCATGGAGGTACCCTCTAGGTCTCGTTACCTCACCACCGGAGGTTCACCGCCTTGTTACGCTGAGATTATCATATCACCCAGATTTTTCTACCACCTTCTGTACGGTGTCGTGTCCCTACCTGATATGTGCCGTTTGGATGGAACTTTAATGTAATTGGTCACAATATTGTCGCTGAAATATCTGTTTAACTCCTTCGTAGATCTAGACTGAATAAAATAGAGTAAAATGTAGTGAACAAATTCAATTAGGTAGGTATCTGCCAAGCAGGAAGGAAAAAGTGTTTTAATGCAAATACGCGAGTGTATGGGAATATAAACGGATCAGTTAGTGTAATAATAGACGTGATTACATGGCAGGTACGTAGGCGTGGTTAGCTGTAATAAAAATGGGCGAATTTTCAAAGAAATATTCGAATTAATGGCTATGGTTTTGAATAAAGGAAAACTTCGGTCTAAAATTTGGTTTTCTATGTATATTCTCTTCGTATTTATTTTAATTTGTACGTTTTGTCCATCCTGATTCTACCGTTTGTTATGAGTAGATTCCTTGTTCCTTCTGAATGGCCTTTCCTCTTGACTACGATTTCAGGCCTGGTATCTAAAACCAGTTCAAGATTTGCTCTACTAGGTAGGTAGATCCTTCCTTCTTCATTGATATTATTTTTATCATGTTAAGTACCTACCTACCTTTGAATATCAAATATTCGTATGATACTGATAGTAAATTGATAAGATACCTACCTAACCTTCTTCCTCCTACTGTTAGTACCTAAATTGAATAATTTGAAATAGATTTTTTCTTTCGTCTTCCTTCTAGTAATACGTGGGCCGGTACTTGTCTATCTATGAAGGTATCATAACAATTATATGTCAAATGGGAAATTCAAGGAGTTGTACTAATCGTTTGCCTCCCCCTTTTTTGCTTCGAACTCTCGTCTTCAATTAATACTTCTCACATTTTTCAATCTGACCACTCTAAGGGGGTGGGGGGGGGGGGGGGTAAGAGTTTAAAGATTATCCTAGTTTTGGGTAATTTTTGCGCACTTTAAATGCTCTAATTTAAGAACGGATTTAGATATCTAAAATCCGATTCCACCATCGTGTTCAGCGTGCAAAAACCTTTAAAATGAGGGGTCACTTGTTGGAAAATAACATTTTGGGGATTTTTGGGTAATTTTTGCGCACTTTAAATGCGCCAAAACCCTCCTTAGAGTAGGCCAATTTCGCCCATCTTCGAACTTAGCCTTTCGATTGCCAAGATAGATTTTTTGTGCAAATTTGAGCTGTTTATCTCAATTCTATCGAGAGTTATCGTCTGGAGTGACACATATATATATATACATATAAAAAAGTGTTAAATTTCAGGAATCGTTTTAGAATGGTCTGAAACGGATTTCTATGAAGAAAATTTCCAAAAATTTATATTATTTAAATTTCGAAGCCATTGCAATAGCTTCATTTTCTTTGAAAATTCGCTAAAAGAGGACGAGGGTAGCAATTGTGGATAGTTTTGGAATACGGGACATTGGGTGGAAGGTGTAGAGTAACTACTGTTGTTAGCAACAAATGAAATGAGGTGATGATGAAGGTGAGGAAAATCATGCGAGGTGATAGGATCAGGAAAGCGAATAAGGAAGTCCTATTCGGTTTACATCACCGTAATACCTTGACCAAATCAATATAATACTTAATTAACCCAGAAACGATAAATATGAATAAGAAACAAATAATAACATAAAATACAGTAGGTAAGCAGTAGGTATATCAGCAACTCAAAACAACAGCAACATAGATGTAGATAATCCAATTCGTAAATAATAAATATAATAGTAGATCAGAAAATTCTTTAAAAAAAACTGAATTTAATAAGAGACGACCAGGAGTGCTTAAGTATCAAAATGCTAATTCAAGCAACAGCAACAAGTATATATCAACTACCTTATATAGCAAACGGAAAAAAGTATCTAGAAGTATAGGAAAAGAGCCTTGGAGAAAACGAAAGCACGCACAGACATTATACATGAATCGCGGATTACCGTACATTATACATGCTGAATTAGCCGAGTGACTGGTCCGTTTCGGCCGGGAAGTGGGACAATGAATTATTCAGGAGAATTTGGAGTAAATGAAGTCTAAGTTGGAAGGCAGGTTCGTCATTGTAAGTGAACATTATGTTTTGTGGATCACTGTGAAGCGCCAAAGTGACTGCATAGGCACTTGCAAACACACCGCATTGAACGGCATCTCTTGGCGGTTGGGCTACTTTCCAAACTTGATGTCAGTTGTGGGATTGATAAAAGGGTAGGTATAAATTTTTGATAATGACTTTTTGAGTTGGGGTGAGATGGTTACCATTTAAACTATCATAAACTCTGACGGTTCTGGAAAACGAATCGTAGAATGTGGTTATCCAATGCCCATGTTCAAGAGACCTCTGGAAAAGAATTTGGATGTCATCATTATTTGGAGGGACAAGGTTATAACGGTGAGGTGCTTGATAATAAATTGTATCTTGGGGTTGAAAATTAGTGTTGTGCCTGATTACGCCCAACAAACAGTTGATCGTCTCATCGGTAAGCATTTCACCCGAAAGAATTTCGTTTTCAATAAAATCAGTCCTCAATGCCACGGCGCCAAACAAACTCTGGTTCACGAATGATTTGGGGGTCGTTAATTGGTAGGACGGATTCACTTATAGGTGGAGAGTTACAGAGGACTGACTGGTCCACCTTTGGACTAGAAATAACTTCCTCAGTTTTAGGAATTGGCGTCGTTGAGACCGATATTTTGAGGTGAGCTGAGGGAATTGGGAGCATTTCTTGATCAACAGAAAGCCCTATGAAAATAGGTTTGTGGTAAGAAAATACTGATTCGTAAGTACCAGAATCAAAATACTCGTTTTTTTTACGTTTTTCACCCAAATCGTGTCAATCTGGGTGTTGAAATCAGTGGTAGGGGTTCCCGCGAGTAAACCCCGATTGAAACCGAGCCC
This sequence comes from Leptopterna dolabrata, assembly GCA_954871275.1. Taxonomy (NCBI): domain Eukaryota; kingdom Metazoa; phylum Arthropoda; class Insecta; order Hemiptera; family Miridae; genus Leptopterna; species Leptopterna dolabrata. The sequence continues at coordinate 3,073,735 of OX940978.1, read as the reverse complement.
GTTCATGAAGGTTTCAAACCCACTTTGCAGTGAAAATGCATCGACATTAAAGTCTCCCAGAAACACAATGACATCAGTTGGGTCAAACTGTTCGAATAATGAGATGAGGGTCTTCCTGAATGTGGTCACTGGATATTTAGGAGACCTGTATCCAGAAACTACGCGGACATTATGAAAAGCTATAATTACTATGTCGAAATGACTTTGACTAGCAATAAATCGGTTGTTGTAAGTTATCTCAAACTGTGACATAAATTTATTTTTGCAGAGGACAAGTATACCTTGACCCATAGTTGATTTGTTAGATTCGTTAATTCGGAACAGTTCATTGTATGTTTCAAAGGGGAAGCTATCATTTTGTGAAAAATTGGTCTCTGAAAAAATAATCAAATCACCCTGTGAAAACCATGGAATATATTTCTGGTTCGTTTTGAGTGACCTACAGTTATGATAGATTACTTTAATTAAGTTCCCGTTGAAATTTTTGGAGTATGAAAGGGTGAGGAGTTTATTTTGTCTCAAGTCTTTCAAGGCCTCAACCACGGGATCTGAATCCGACGGTTCCTTAGGTGGTTTGAAAGTGCCTAAGATGAACAGATCATTGAGTTGCCGAACTCGACTCAGGGCAACGTACAACATTGAGCGCTGAACACCTCGAATTTTCGTGAAATCAAGACTCACCCTGTCGTACGTTTGGCCTTGAGATTTGTGAATGGTGAGGGCTTCGGCAGGAACGATGGGGAATTGAGTTCTCGAAGATTGATTACCAATTTTTTTGGAGAGGCTTATTTGAACAGTATTACGAGAAACAGGAACCCAGTTTTTGTTTGAAACCCCAAAATTCTCCGCAATTTGAGAACATTTTTGTCGAAGATTTTGCCCCACTCTTTCTTCCCCAAAATTAAACCAAAGGTATCGAGGATCATCAGCTGGAGTTATTCTTTCAAGTACTCCACACGCCCCATTTACAAGCCCGTCTGCTACATCAATGTTTGAAATTATCATGTACTTGATCCCTGCTTTCAAAATTAACTTGTATGGAAGTCCCCCAGTTTCAGTGCGATTTTTATTTTTTAAAGCCTCCAAAAATCGCCCTTTTTGTTGAGGGGCGCAGTTCTTAACCATGATCCGATCAATGGCTGTACACTCAACTGGGGGGTTTTTGTTTGATTTTATCTTTGCCATGTTGAACTCATCGACGTCAGTATTTTTCTGGAAGAGCCTAATGGCACTTTCCGGAACTTCTTCCGGTTGAACTTCACGTTGTTTTAGAGTTGACATGTCTTGACCCGTCATTTTGCCGATTGCTACGTTATTTAGAGCCCTGATGAAAGACAGTTCATCTTTCTGCCTCATTATTTCTGTCAGCTCAAAATACTTAAATTCATCCCAGATTACGGTCCCAGCCAACTTGGTCAAGCCACTTCCTTTGGTGGACTTGTATATTGGGCTATCTTGAACGGGAGGTAATTGGTTCAAATCCCCAACAAGCAGAACGGAAATCCCTCCGAATGACGTGTCGCGTCCCATGATTTGCCTCAATCGCGTGTCGATTCGGTGGAACATGAGGCTTCCACACATTGAAACTTCATCGATAATGAGAAGTTTTAGCCGCGACAGGTTACAACGGATCGTGTTCGCGATGTCTTCAGATAATTCAGGCATTTGACCCCCATACTGCGACACCGGTAACGCGAACGCGGAATGTAGCGTGATACCCCCGATGAGGAAAGCGGCTTTACCTGAAGGGGCTGTGAGGAGTACGTATACGGGATTGTCAACTTTTTCGATTTCAGGTTGATGTGAAAAATGATGAGTGAGCAGCTGATAAATAGTTTTGATCACAGTACTCTTTCCAACTCCTGCCGAGCCCGACAAAAATATCCTGATGGGAAGTAATTTCGTCTTAAAGCAATGCAAGACGTGCATCACGATGTCTCTTTGTTTTTCGTTGAGGAGCAACATATTAGAAAAAATCTCGTCTCTAGTCGGCGAAGCAGGGGTTTTGTACGTGTATTTGGAACCGTCAGTTCTTTTAGGATCTTCAACTCCTCCCTGAGCAAAAACATCGACAGGGTTGTCCGGTTCGTCATCGTCACTGAGCTGTTGGAACTGGTCAACCTCATTCTCCACTCGTTCAATCGCGTTTTCAAGTGTTTCTGTCGAGATTCCACTGAAATATTTTGACCTGTTTTCGGATATTTGGGACAGATTTAGAGTATAAAGGTTGGAACAGTTGTTTTGGATAATGTCCGATTGTTCATTGCGCCAGGGCAAAAAAAGAAGAACTTGCTCTCTATGAAAGTTGACCGGATCTTGCTCCTCTTTGTAAGAGCGAAACCGAAGAATTCTCGTTTTGTAGGTTGTTGAGGGAAGAATTTGATTGTGGTCATTATCTTCATCGGGTTCGTAAACTTTGTTTCTGAGTTTTGGAGGGAGGTTACATGCAAAGTCTGCCAGGCAAGTATTCTCGAGACGAACAGACCTTTTGCTGTATTTTTCTAAAATGTTGGGCAAAAAAATATCCTCCGAATCAGCGTTTGCTTCGAATTCTTTGCGCAAGTCTTTCTCAGTTTTCAACATTCTCGCTCTCTCTTCAGGTGGGGAAGTATTAATGAAAACAGTTGAACGGCTCATAAGCGATAATGGAAGAGAGAGGACATGATAGCACGCTTCATGAGCCGACATAACGCTACCATTGATGAAAACATTACCAATTTTCCTCAACCTCTCCCGCACCGACAAATTCCCATCGCTCATGTCTTTTTCAGCTTGCCTCAAAAGTTTTGAAAGGCCGCCCTCTGCTTTGCTGATGTAATTAACCACGTAAGAGGCACAGCTGTAAGGGTTTAAAATGAATTGTACCTATGTCCATGTTGTAGCGGTTTAAATTTAGAATGACAGGATTGTAAGCGTTGATTGCTACTTCCAGGCTCGATCGTTTCAAGAAAACTTGAGCGTTTTTCAAGGAACATCTTATCGCTGAGATATATTCATCCTCGGTCAGTTCGAGTTTGTGTAGAATGTCCTCCCACGACACTGCAGTATTGTGGTCAAAAAACTCGTTCATTAAATTGCGTATTTTTTTCAAACTTTGGATCATTTTGGGTGTAATTTTATCTTCTTTTCCAAAGGGCTCAAGAATGGTTGTTCGAGGCATAACCGGCAACGGATAATTAAAACAGCAGTGTTTTTTGTTTTTCTGGCCTTTATGACAGGTGAAAGTGTGACGGTGCCTCTGGACGGACATCAAAGGGTTTTTTGGATCGTATTCACATGTAATAAATTTGTCAATGAACGAGACGCAATTCCTGATCTTCGAATCATCAAAGTGGTCGTATTCTGGTGGGTCATTAACATAGAGAAGATTATGGGTATGAACAGACCCTCGTGCTTGGAACTCTCTTCTTTGGTAACTGTCAACCATAAAATGCTCCCCAAAAGGGCCTGCACTGCTCTCAAGCACTTTCATTAGATTGGTAGCTTTTTGTTCGAAATACCTGACGCAAGTAACTGGATCATCTTTCACTAATTTGGTTTTAGTGAAATCATCCAATTCGGAGGCTTCCCTGATCGAAATAGTTGTGTTGAAATGAATTTTGTACAAAATTGCCAAGAGTTCAGGACAGTGGAGTTCAGCCGCAGAGAATGTCAAGAAAATGGTGGGCTTTCCAAGTTGCCTTACCATGGCCAATACGTTTCTTTTTTTCTCTTCCCAATATGCGGGAGACCCCCTGATCTGTTTAAGAAACTTGTAACCCTGGTTGTGGCGAATAGCATCAGGAATAAAATTCGAATCAGTAACGTCTTTAACACGGAAATTTTGACGGTCTTTTTTGCATTTTCTGAGGCAAACGTTGGCCGTTGACACGACACCCATTTCAATTTTCTTCTTTGCCATGAAAAATAGTCTTTCTGGAGTACATGACCTCCTGTCCCTGTGCCGGGCTTCATATTTAATCCTCTGAGCGTAGCTTAACTTATTTTCAGGGTCAAATTTTTGCCCAGCGAAAACCCTTGGAAAACACAACTCTTCCAAATCAGGAACGACGTGCCAAGGTATCGGCTGTTTTCCCTGCCCAGGCGCAATGACATGCAAGTCAAAATTCTCATTTCCCCTCCGATCAACAATCAAAACGTCGTCATCCATCACATCATTGAAAATCAAGTTCTCGAGTTCGTCTTCAGGAAGGTCAACTTCACCCGTATCCATACCATCCACTGTTGATTCCAAGCAATCCTCCTTATTGACAATGAAGTCGACATCCTTATGGTGGGTAGTTTTTGACAAAAAGGAATCATCTAGTTTAATTTCATGTTTGACGTACAAAGGGGTTTTTATGAGATCATTGAGAGCATCACAAATATTCTGTGGTTTAATGGTTTCAAACATATAATGAGATTTATGGTCAATGTGTCTTTTCAATTGTATTTCAACTGTATTGTACTCATGTGGTTGAAACTTCTAGGGAGAACATCAATCATTTCATTTACATCAACTGACACATTTACTACGCTACCTTTGATGCACTGTTGACCATTCAGAATATTCGGCATTAACGATTTTATCTGCATGAAAGGGATAAGTATAGGGAGACACCATGCGAAGCTCCAGGGGTGTTAATTTGGCAACTGTCTCGGGTATATCAGGGAAAGTCAAGTTTTTGTTTGCAGTTGTCTTAGGGTACGTTCCATTTTTTATATACTTCAAACATGTATAACAAACCAAATCAGAATCAAAGGTTTTAATTTCAGTTAAAAATTGTTCATACTCTTCAGGGTTCAATACTGAAGTAGAAACCAAATTTTGAGAAAATTTCCGCATGGAGTGTGGGAAGAATAAATTCTGGCAGCACATACATAGATTTTCGGGCCCAATTAGCTTTGAGTTCATGTACCACTGTTGAAGTTCTGACGATGTTACGTCTTTGCCTTCGTCAATGTTGTTTTTCAAGGTTTTCAGATAGTGTTCACGGTGTTTTATCATTTCATTCTCTCTTTCCTTCTTTTTTCGAATCCGATCTCTTTGTCTTCATTAAGTTTCATATCATAAGATAGCCTGTTTTTTGTTTTTCTTTCACGATCATCCTCACGCCCTTTAACTCCCTTCTTCTCCCTGCTCTCCCTTCGTTTCTCAGCTTCTGCCTCCCTGAAATCAAGATTTTGTCGTCTCAGATCTGACAGCCTCTTCCTCTCTTTTTCTAGGCCTTCCTCACCATCATTTATCCTGGTCTCCCTCCTTTTCTCAGCTTCAATCTCCCTGGTATCTGGATTTTTTCGAGAAATTCTCTTCCTCCCTCTATCTATTTCTAGGCCTTCCTCACCAGCATTTATCCTGCTCTCTCTCCGTTTCTCAGCTCCTGTCTCCTTGAAATCTGGATTTTGTCGTCTCAGATCTGACAGCCTCTTCCTCTCTTTTAGCGAATTTTCAAAGAAAATGAAGCTATTGCAATGGCTTCGAAATTTAAATAATATAAATTTTTGGAAATTTTCTTCATAGAAATCCGTTTCAGACCATTCTAAAACGATTCCTGAAATTTAACACTTTTTTATATGTATATATATATATATTTATTTATATATGTGTCACTCCAGACGATAACTCTCGATAGAATTGAGATAAACAGCTCAAATTTGCACAAAAAATCTATCTTGGCAATCGAAAGGCTAAGTTCGAAGATGGGCGAAATTGGCCTACTCTAAGGAGGGTTTTGGCGCATTTAAAGTGCGCAAAAATTACCCAAAAATCCCCAAAATGTTATTTTCCAACAAGTGACCCCTCATTTTAAAGGTTTTTGCACGCTGAACACGATGGTGGAATCGGATTTTAGATATCTTGATCCGTTCTCAAATTAGAGCATTTAAAGTGCGCAAAAATTACCTAAAAATCCCCAAAATGTTATTTTCTAACAAGTGACCCCTCATTTTAAAGGTTTTTGCACGCTGAACACGATGGTGGAATCGGATTTTAGATATCTTGATCCGTTCTCAAATTAGAGCATTTAAAGTGCGCAAAAATTACCCAAAAATCCCCAAAATGTTATTTTCCAACAAGTGACCCCTCATTTTAAAGGTTTTTGCACGCTGAACACGATGGTGGAATCGGATTTTAGATATCTTGATCCGTTCTCAAATTAGAGCATTTAAAGTGCGCAAAAATTACCCAAAAATCCCCAAAATGTTATTTTCTAACAAGTGACCCCTCATTTTAAAGGTTTTTGCACGCTGAACACGATAGTGAAATCGGATTTTAGATATCTAAATCCGTTCTTAAATTAGAGCATTTAAAGTGCGCAAAAATTACCCAAAACTAGGATAATCTTTAAACTCTTACCCCCACCCCCTTAGAGTGGTCAGATTGAAAAATGTGAGAAGTATTAATTGAATACGAGAGTTCGAAGCAAAAAAGGGGGAGGCAAACGATTAGTACAACTCCTTGAATTTACCCACAGCGATCAAATAAATAAGCACTTAGTACAATTACGTAATAAACAAACGGTAGAATCAGGATGGACAAAACGTACAAATTAAAATAAATACGAAGAGAATATACATAGAAAACCAAATTTTAGACCGAAGTTTTCCTTTATTCAAAACCATAGCCATTAATTCGAATATTTCTTTGAAAATTCGCTCATTAAGTCATGCTGCATGACTGATTTTTTTTTCTAGGCCTTCCTCACCAGCATTTATCTTGCTCTCTCTCCGTTTCTCAGCTTCTGTCTCCCTGAAATCTGGATTTTGTCGTCTCAGATCTGACAGCCTCTTCCTCTCTTTTTCTAGGCCTTCCTCACCATCATTTATCCTGCTCTCCCTCCTTTTCTCAGCTTCAATCTCCCTGGTATCTGGATTTTTTCGAGAAATTCTCTTCCTCCCTCTATCTATTTCTAGACCTTCCTCACCATCATTTATCCTGCTCTCTCTCCGTTTCTCAGCTTCTGTCTCCCTGAAATCTGGATTTTTTCGAGAAACTCTCTTCCTCCCTCTATCTATTTCTAGGCCTTCCTCACCATCATTTATCCTGCTCTCTCTCCGTTTCTCAGCTTCTGTCTCCCTGAAATCTGGATTTTGTCGTCTCAGATCTGACAGCCTCTTCCTCTCTTTTTCTAGGCCTTCCTCACCGTCATTTATCCTGCTCTCCCTCCGTTTCTCCGCTTCAGTCTCCCTGAAATCTGGATTTTGACGAGAAACTCTCTTCCTCCCTCTATCCATTTCTAGGCCTTCCTCACCATAATTTATCCTGCTCTCTCTCCGTTTCTCAGCTTCTGTCTCCCTGAAATCTGGATTTGACGAGAAACTCTCTTCCTCCCTCTATCTTTTTCTACTCCTTGCTCACCTTCGTTTTCCCTGCTATTTTTCCGTTTCTCAGCTTCACAAAAACGAACATCGGAATTTTCTCGTACAATTTTTTGACGCGTTCTCATATCAGCTAATCGTTTTCTGCGGTTGGCGCGCTTTTTTCGTTTCCTCCCAGGCTCTAAGTCAGATTCAATAGCTAATTCAGTTCTAAGAAAAGGGGTTGTTTCAGGAGAAGAATCGTTTCTGTCACGCAGAATCTCCACTACAGACGAATCCATTTTAAGGCTTTCTCCTACACAAGATAAATAAATAAATACCAAAGTGTTCGTGCACCGTGGTCATATGAGCGAATTTTCAAAACTAGTAATACAATTAGTCGACCCTTTTTTCGAAAAGAGTATCTTTTATAATATCGTATATCATCAGCAGTGACACTCTAGGAAAATCAATCACGCCCTTAAAAGGAACTGCTTTTTAACAGACGTTTTGAAATGAACTTGTGTTAGTCACTATAAAAGGTTGATAGCGGATTTGTAGTTTTCAGAAATGCATTTAGGTAGCATTGCAATACCTTATTTTCTTTGAAAATTTGATTATACCTACGGCAATGAGAGCGCACATACAGAGTGCTAGTTACATAGGTAGACAACATTTCGAGTCATAAAAGAAGAACATTCAGCTGATTCCGACGATCGGTCGAGTTAGCGTAATGTCAGAATTGAAATCAAGAGAACTATTCGAAGGGTATTTTTTGCAAAACATACAGATTGTCGGGGAAACAATGAGGAAGCAAATAAAAGTCATTAGTAATTATTTCAAATTTGTAGGTACTAAGGTAATTATTACGGTATGAGGTATTTATTTATGAGTAAAAAATTTAGTTTAATTTTTTTAAAGTAAAAATTAATGCGTCAAGTGCCTATATAAATAACATTTATCCATATATCTTCTGTGTGTTACACATACAAAAGTTGGTACCTGCCTAAATTCATCATGAAATACCTACCGGATCAACGATTTCATTTTCAATCAGAACATTTCAATTTATCCAGAGTAGGAAAGAGACCCCTCTCGTGGAAGGGGGTATCTACTTCTATTATGTTGATTATCAACAGTAATTATTATTACAAATGGTTCGTATTTTATGGGTTCAGCCATCTTTTCATCTAATGGTTTAAGTTAAAGACCCCATCCCAAAGTAATTATTATTTCTTGCATGTTAAACACCAGCGCGCGGAGCGCTGCATTGGGGCGGGAAATGCAATGATTCTCCCCGCACAACGTTGAAAGAATTCGTGATGGGGTGAGGGAGAAGAATGAAACTTCAGGAAACCACCCCCCTCTGCTCCTTAAGGCGCAGACTCTGGTTCTGTAGGTGACACGGCGCGCGCGCTGAGGAATGATGAGTGATAACCAAACAAGAAACGCTGCAAAGTCCTTGTCACATGGGTTTATTATTCTATTGGAGTTCTAGAGATTTTTTTTGGCTGTTAAATGTATTGTTTCTTTCATGTGGAATGATTGAAATAGCTATTTCTGATGATTTCCACCAATTTTGGCCCCCAAAACATGAAATAGGTACTTTTTTTTTTTTAAGATCATCTTTGATCATTGGTAGTGGCATTTAATGGTCTTGATTCACCTGTTTACACTTTTTCCAATGTTATTGTACAAATTGATGGTGATTTCAGACAGTTTTCCAGGTTTTTGACTCATAAAAAACCAATTTTGGGACCTGAACCTTTGGTAAAACCTCAATTTCCGCGTCTTTGGTCAAAATCGACTTCATATTCGGTCTTCTCGTCCTCAAAAACATGGAAACAGATACCTCAAAAGCTCATGTTACTAACATGTTGTTAAAACGCAAAAAGTACCTATTTTTACACACATTTTCACTCATAACACCCCTGGGTATATTCCGATCGGGCTGAAAAGTTTCGGGACACAACTAGGGCCCAAATGGAGCATGTGTGCGAAAGAACGACTTTTTTAGACCGAAAATGAAGCCTGTACACGTGATACGGCGTACGGCGGACGGACATTGCATTTTTGGAATCTACGCACCTTGAAACGGAAAAGAAAAAATTTTGTGTTATAAAAATTTTTTGCTGAGCGAATACATAGGTGTATTATTCACAGAATAATAAACCAAAATGAATTAATGAAATGGGCTTCCCCTCGCCCTTAGGACCCCCCCCCCCCCCATGCTTCCTAGCCTCGCACCCTAGACGCACCCCCTAGTTAGCCACTTTGGCCCCACACCATAACCACTTGGTCCCCGCGGGTGCAATCGGGCTACTACTCAGTTCCTCTCTGTCCAGTGGTGCCAACCCCCCCCTCCGGACATTCCAATGCAACCATAACACCAGGAAAACTATTACATTCCAATTTCCATAACAGATTATTGATCAATATCACAAGTGCAGTACTCATTGGCTCTAATTAAATAATTAAAATAAAATACCCATTTATATGTGTGGTGGTTCCTACACTAATTATTCGTTATCTGAATTGCGTCTCGATACCATATGTTGAAATTCCGGTCGATGCTTGCTTAATTTAGAATATTCATTTCAAGTTTGCTTAGAATATTCATTTACCGTGTTTTATGATGTATCCAATGTCAGGATCTGTTTCCATGGCTTCAACATCACTAAACTCCCCAATTACAAATTACTGCCTTGCGCAACTGAAATTTCTAGGTCACCAACACGAAAACGTTAAGCTTAGTGTCCTTTCAGATCTGTGCGCAAGCATCATTGTCGGCCACGACCTTCTTAAACAACATTCGAAGCTCTCATTTTCTTTTGGGGGACCCAAGCCTCCCATCACGGTATGCTACTTGGCACCCGCTAAAATCGAACCCCCTCCACTCTTTGAGCATCTCTCGGGAAATGTGAAACCAATTGTCTCTAAATCACGAAAATACACTGCTGAAGATAGGGAGTTCATGAAAAACGAAATCGAGAAATTGCTTGCGGACGACATTATTGAGGAAAGTAGATCTCCGTGGAGAGCTCAAGCTTTTGTGGTCAAAAATGAAAATCGTAAAAAGAGGATGGTTATAGACTATTCGCAGACAATCAATCGCTACACCTACCTTGACGCCTATCCTATTCCTAATATTTAATTCGTCGTTTCTCAAGTCGCCAATAATTCTTACTTTAGCACTATCGACTTTCAAAGTGCATATCATCAGATTCCCCTTCGAGAGAAAGATAGGCCTTTCACGGCTTTTGAGGCCTGGTCGCTTGTACCAATTACGGCGCCTTTCGTTTGGCCTTACAGACGGGGTGCCTGCTTTTCAGCGTGTTATTGACGATTTCATTTCTAAGGAGAAGCTACAGAAAACATATTATGCTTAACCAAGATGACGTGACAGTTTGCGGGGACAGTCGACAAGAGCACGATAGTAACCTGAGAAGATTCATGGATTACCCTGTTAGGTTACAAAATTGAAAATAAAACTATTTCTCCAGATCCAGACCGTTTGAGGCCATTACTCGATCTACCCCCTCCTAATAACCCAAAGGAGTTAGAAAGGTTGATCGGAATGTTCGCTCATTATGCAAAATGGATCCTCAATTATTCGGATAAGGTTAGACGTTTATTAGAATCGAAAACATTCCCACTCTCCCCGGAAGCCATATCAGACTTTGAAAATATCAAGACCGAAATTTCGAATTCTGTTGTAAAAACTATCGATGTGACGGAGCCATTCACAGTAGAAACTGATGCTTCTGAGTAGGTATGCTGTTTCTGCAGTACTCTCGCAGGCCGGACGCCCGGTAGCCTTCTTTTCCCAAAAACTCTCCCACAGCGAGCTTGGACACACAGCAGTTGAAAAGGAAGCATACGCTATTGTGGGAGCGCTGAGAAAGTGGAGGCACTATTTGGTGGGTCGCCATTTCACAATAATAACGGATCAGCGCTCTGTATCATTCATGTTTAAGAGTCACAAAAGCAAAATTAAAAACGAAAAAATACAGCGATGGCGTTTCGAACTTTCATGCTATTCGTACGACATCCTCTACAGGCCTGGCAAAGAAAATCATGTGGCCGATACACTTTCCAGAGTCGTCAGCTCCATTCAACCACACAACCTTTACTCTCTCCACTGTGACCTATGCCATCCAGGTGTGACCCGTATGATCCACTGGGTCCGGACACATAATCTACCATTCTCCGTCGAAGATGTGCGTAAGATGACTGCGGCCTGTTCTTCTTGTAAAGCTGTGAAACCAAAATTCTTTAAAAACAGTAACGCAACGCTAATAAAAGCTATTCATCCATTCGAGCGACTGAGTATGGATTTCAAGGGTCCTCTGCCGTCTCGATCCCGGAATAGGTATCTGCTGACGATTATAGACGAATTTTCAAGGTTCCCGTTTGCTTATCCTTGTCCAGATACTCGTTCATCAACTGTGATTGAGTGTCTTGTCAACCTATTTACAACGTTCGGGATGCCCGCTTTCGTTCACACTGACCGTGGTACATCATTCTCCTCAAAAGAAATCTAAGATTTCCTCCATTCCCGAGGAGTGGCCACTTCCATGACTACTCCTTACAACCCTGCTGGAAATGGGCAAATTGAGCGGGAGAACGACACGATTTGGAGGACTATCTCACTCGCCATAAAACAGGAATCTGGATGTGCAAGATTGGGAGGATGTTCTTCCAGATTCACTTCATGCTATCCGATCGCTCTTGTGCACTGCGACCGAGGAAACCCCTCACGAACGGATGTTCAAGCATCACAGGAGATCAGCTAACGGTTGTTCTCTACCATCTTGGCTCATTCCATCGTCCAAGGTCCTGATGAGGAAACACGTACGATTGACAAAGTATGACCCTCTAGTGGAAGAGGTGGAACTTTTAGATGCCAACCCTAATTACGCTCGGGTCCGATTGGACAACGGAAGGGAAACGACCGTAGCACTAAAACATTTGGCCCCAAATGGCGAGCCATTCTTGCAGCTTCCACCGAACACCGAAGTGTCCCAAGAAGGCGAACTCGGACAGAACGAACCGGACGAGCTCGACCGAGCAGACGTCCTAGACCTAGACCACTCTATCAACGCGGACTCGACTTCACAGGTTCCGCTTGGAGAGGCGGTGAGACGATCGACGCGAGAGCGTCGCATCCCCGAGCGTCTCAAGGACTACGAGCTGAACTATTGATGGGTGGAAGAATGTGGTGGTTCCTACACTATCTGAATTGCGTCTCGATACCATATGTTGAAATTCCGTTCGATGCTTGCTTAATTTCTTAGAATAAATTCATTTACCGTGTTTTATGATGAATAAAGCCTTATATTACTAAAGGTTTACTTTCACAACAATATGTATAATAGAAACTCACCTGAAACGGTAACTGGGAGAAAACGGGTTCAGTAAGGGGGAAGAGAACTCAGAAGGGAGATAAAGGTAAATAATCTGAACACAGCACAAAGAGCCAAACAAAGTATGATAAGCAATACTTGTTTCGCAAAACTATTTACGAGAGTAAATTACTGTAATATGAAGTTGGGGAAAGCTTCACTTAGTAACAGCCACTGTCTCCACAGGATCAGCAGTAGGAATGAAAGGGATGGATCCGTCATCCGTGGTTGGTGGGCGGGTGGATGGTAGGTGAGGCGGGGGTTGGGAGCATGCGGAAGGTATTGTCTTGAAACAATTATCTTGACCAACTCGAAAGTCGGAGGAGGGATGTTATTGCTGGTGGAAGAATTACCTACCTACCTACCTTCCTTCACAGACCCCGTAATTGTTTGGTTACAAACGTTCATAAAATAATTCTATACCAACCCTTGATAAAATCTTCGTTTATTGGGTTTGAGCGTAGAGCTGATAAGTACGTACCTAAGGAAACTTTACGTACCTTGCTACAATTAATTTATTTAGCTACTTACGGGGAAACTGTAGGTTCTGAGATTTTATAACATGTAGGTATGTACCTACTGCTACTACAATTCTTTAATACAAACTAACATTTTCCATGACCTTTTCTACCTGCAGGGTAGATAAATTGTTGATTTATTAATTTCAATAATGAACAGAGGATGAAAAGAATAATTTACCCCCCCCCCCCCCCTCAAAATTCGATGGTTTACGTTTCAAGGTATGTAGAATCCGAAAATGGAATGAAAACATTTCTGTCCGTACGCCGTACTTCGCACTTAGCTTAGTTACCACGAACCTAAATTATTGAAATTTGGTTAGTAGGTCCATCTTGAGGTCTAGTAGGTCCGCAAAGCTCGGCGTTACTGTCAGTCATCTCTAAGGGGTGAAAAACAAGGGTTGAAATTTCCCGAACGCCGTAGCTCGGAAACTTGCAATAGAAGGGAATGGATTTTTTTATTTTTTACGTTTTTAAATTGATTTTGAACTAAAGCAATTTTGATACCACCCGGAGCATTGTACGACCAGCCGTTCGTTTGCACCAAAAAGTTTCGCCAACATGGTCGCGAATGAAACGGTATGAATCCGGCACAGGTATCATTGCTAGGAACACCGCCGTTGATGTCAAGTTACTTGTTCCGTGATATTATTTAATTTTTGAAGAATGATGGCTCTTTTGGATTTTGTTGATAGGTAATTTTGCAACTTGTACAAACGCTATGCTTGATGAATAACAACAAGTAATTAATGATTGAATTATTGAATCCTGCGCATTTTTATGAAACTGTGATTCCCGGGCCGGTTCTAGTGCTCGATTTAGGGCTTACCTGGGGGGGGGGGGGGGGGGGGGGGGTGGCACGAGGGTAGGTGTTGACCACAGAAAACACTTATCTACGCGGTAAATAATAAACCGTTGTGTATTAATGCGCAGCGTTTTTATTAGCCGGACAATAATTGTATGACAACGGTCAATTATTATAGAAATTTGATCTAAGAAAGGTACATATTTGTAAAACATTTATAAATTGATAACGTGTGCAGTTGAAAACAGAAGTTAAAGATAATTGTGTTGCGAGGTCAATTGAAATCATTGAAAGAGTCGTTGAGTTGTCTTGATTCACTTGTTAAAACTACCTCCAGTGTTATTATACAACAGGTTTCTGACTCACTACATTGATTTTGGGAGCTTAAACTTCGTAACAATATCAATTCTTCACTCTTTGGACAAGATCAACTTCATAATCGGCCTTCTCGCTCGAAAAAAACATGCAAAACGATACCTCACAAGCTCGTGTACATTAAAACCTTAAAAAACCATCGAAAAACCCTTTTTTTACACCCATTTTTGAGCCATAACACCCCTGGGTGTATTCCGATCGGGCTGCCGAGCTTCGGAGCGCAACTAGGACCCAAGTGGAGCCAGTGTGCGGAAGAACGACGATTTTATACCAAAACTTAACGTACATTTAAGGCTGAAACTTCTTTCATGGTAACTAAGAAAAGTGCGAAGTACGGCGGAAATGATGGTTTATTATTTTCAATAATGAACCTTTGGAATATTGTTTTATTGCATTTGCGGGTTCTACATACCTTGAAACGGATACCAACAAATTGGGGGGGGGGGGGGGGGGGTATTTTATTTTTTTTAATGCTCGATTCCAATGGTTCATTATTGAAAATAATAAACCAAAAAATATACCTAGGTTCTGTCTGGAGATATCGTAAACCTAGTTCATTCCAGTTGGGAAACATTAGGGGTCACTTCCCCGGTAAATTCCAGTGGTCACTATCATGTTTGAAATTGTCATTTTCTTATTTCATAGGCACAGTTAGAACATGTAATGAGGTTTCCCTGTGAGCATGTGTGTCTCTACGACGCCAAAAATCCATGTTTGTAATTTCGATGGCGCGTGTAACATATTTTTGTCTTACTCTCAACACAATTTTTCAGTGCAGTTGATTGTCCTCTCAGGTCGGTCTTCACTTTCACTGAGTAATTCTATTTATTATTCCATTATTCCTCCCTCCCCTCACAACTCGCAACTTTTACTCAAGTTTTCAAGTCCCCAGTAAAGTTCAAGGTTTTCGAGAAATCAGGTACGAAAGTTGTCGGATGTATTTCTACAAAGTTGGCTATAAGTTGTATTGGCTTGGAGTCCCCCTCCTCCCTTCCTCGTTTGGGTATTCCGTCTGGTGAATTCAATTCAAATGAGGTTTCTTCATCTGTTTCATCATAATTATTAGGACCAAAGTCGACTCCTATGTTTAGCCGTAAAATTGTTTGCGACGAGGATCGACGTGAGGTGCTATCGGAGGGAAAAAACGCTGCAAAGTCCTTGTCACATGGGTTTATTATTCTATTGGACAAACCTACAGAAATGCTGGCTGTTCATTTATTGTTGCTTTCATGTAAAATAATTGAAATAGCTATTTCTGGTGGTTTCCACCAATTTTGGCCCCGAAAACTTGAATTAGGTACGCTCTTTTTTTTTAATTTTTTTCAAATTATCTTTGATCATTGCTAGTGCCATTTAATTGTCTTGATCCACCTGTTGACACTTTTCCTAGTGTTATTCTACAAATTGACCTAAAAAAACACTCCCTGTAAAAAAAGATGCCAAGCTACAAAAGGTGTGATATCCAGGTTGTGCCAAGCACTGTGCCTAATAATCTTCCGTCCACATCCGACAGTTCATTTTCGACGTTAATTTTGAGGTATAGACTAGAATTAGCTAACAGGGTGAGGAGTGAGTTAATCTTTAGGAAGTGTGCTGCTTGGCCGGTCTAGTTACTGATCTATTCAGTTCCTACACGAAGGATTCGAAGCCATCAAAATTAATGATTCAAATTCTACGTGCCTTCTAATCTTCCGTCCACATCCGACAGTTCATTTTCGACGTTAATTTTGAGGTGAGGAGTGAGTTAATCTTTAGGAAGTGTGCTGCTTGTCTGTCTACGACATATCAGGCACATAGCATGTGAATCATTAATTTTGATGGCTTCGAATCCTTCGTGTAGGAACTGAATAGATCAGTAACTAGACCGGCCAAGCAGCACACTTCCTAAAGATTAACTCACTCCTCACCCTGTTAGCTAAGTCTAGTCTATACCTCAAAATTAACGTCGAAAATGAACTGTCGGATGTGGACGGAAGATTATTAGGCACAGTGCTTGGCACAACCTGGATATCACACCTTTTGTAGCTTGGCATCTTTTTTTACAGGGAGTGTTTTTTTTTAGGAGATATCACAAATTTTGAAAGGTCGCAATTAAGTTTGGAGGGGGGGGGGGGGTGAGTTATTGTTTTTCAAGACGAGGAGACTGATTTCCGATACCTAAGTTTGTTGTTGAACTTTGTGAAAACTTGTAATTTTTTGTGCTTCCAGTTGGATGTTGTTCATATAGTTGTGTGGGTACCTACTTACACAAAATAGTAAATTAAGTGAAAAGGAAGAGAGGGGGGGGGGACGACATTTTCGAACAAATGAGCACTAAACAGTTGCTATTTAGTGAGCCCTACATCCATGACAAGGTGTTGGACATTGGTGAGGTTAAGACATGAGAAACAGGAATAAGAAACAGGAATGAGAAACGGAAATGGTCCACCCGAAGCTGAAATCAATGTGGCGCAACAATATCCGAAGCCTGAATGAATGTGGTGCAACAATATCTGATCCGAAGCCTGAATCAATGTGGTGCAACGACGATATTCTCACACAAGCAATGCTAAAAATGCTTGACACTTCACATTGGAAAGGGTAGACCTCCCGTTATTCGCCAAGTCACTTCGGCGTTACAGTTTTTAATTTTCGTTTTGATTGAAACACCCAAAATCACTTCACGCATTAACATGATTTGGATCGGTACTAAATTTCATAAAGATCGGTCTAGGGAAGAGGGTATATAAGTGGCGTGACAAAGAATGGGTGGAACAAACAAGCCCCCATCCCCCGGAACCCACCCTTTGCTTGTGCGAAAACGGTTACAACTCCCAAAAGGTACTTCACCACGCCAAACCTGATCTACATACCAAATTTCATAAACATCGGTCGAGGGGAAACGGTAGAAGTGGCGTGACAAAGAATGGGTGGAAAAAAAGCAAGCCCCCTCCCCCGGAACCCCCCCTTTGCTTCCGCGAAAACGGTTACAACTCCCAAAAGGCACTTCACCACGCCAAACCTGATCTACATACCAAATTTCATAAACATCGGTCGAGGGGAAACGGTAGAAGTGGCGTGACAAAGAATGGGTGGAAAAAAAGCAAGCCCCCTCCCCCGGAACCCCCCCTTTGCTTCCGCGAAAACGGTTAAAACTCCCAAAAGGCACTTCACCACGCCAAACCTGATCTACATACCAAATTTCATAAACATCGGTCGAGGGGAAACGGTAGAAGTGGCGTGACAAAGAATGGGTGGAAAAAAAGCAAGCCCCCATCCCCCGGAACCCCCCCTTTGCTTCCGCGAAAACGGTTACAACTCCCAAAAGGTACTTCACCACGCCAAACCTGATCTACATACCAAATTTCATAAACATCGGTCGAGGGGAAACGGTAGAAGTGGCGTGACAAAGAATGGGTGGAAAAAAAGCAAGCCCCCTCCCCCGGAACCCCCCCTTTGCTTCCGCGAAAACGGTTACAACTCCCAAAAGGCACTTCACCACGCCAAACCTGATCTACATACCAAATTTCATAAACATCGGTCGAGGGGAAACGGTAGAAGTGGCGTGACAAAGAATGGGTGGAAAAAAAGCAAGCCCCCTCCCCCGGAACCCCCCCTTTGCTTCCGCGAAAACGGTTACAACTCCCAAAAGGCACTTCACCACGCCAAACCTGATCTACATACCAAATTTCATAAACATCGGTCGAGGGGAAACGGTAGAAGTGGCGTGACAAAGAATGGGTGGAAAAAAAGCAAGCCCCCTCCCCCGGAACCCCCCCTTTGCTTCCGCGAAAACGGTTACAACTCCCAAAAGGCACTTCACCACGCCAAACCTGATCTACATACCAAATTTCATAAACATCGGTCGAGGTAAAAGGGTTGAAGTGGCGTGACAAAGAATGGGTGGAAAAAAAAAACGCTGCAAATCCCTGCACAACGGTTTATTATTTTGTATAGAATACCCTTCTGTTACAGATCACAGCTCTATGTATAGATAACCCGTCTATATAATATGATATGTACTATTCTACACATATTATGTAGATCGCAGACCCTCCGTAGGTTAGTACCTAACCCCGTACTCGTTACTAGGTACCTACCTAAATCACGAGTTAAATGTTGCTAAAATAATTCTGCCGATGACAAACAGTACCTAACAAAAAGAAACACACATAATGAAGTTCTGAAAAGAAATTGTTGATGAGGAGTGAAAAAAGTTGCGAAAGTACCTACCAACAACCTCCAGCCCCTTCTACGTAGATGGTATAATGAACCGTTGTGTAATAATTTACCGTTGAGTAATGATTTACCGTAGTAATAATTTACCCATCAATAATACTTCAACGTTTGTTCAAGTTTCACTACCTACCAACAAACTCCAATAGAGCCATCATTTTTCAAATTAAACAATATCACAGAACAACCAACTCGACTTCATACTCCGCCAATATAATCAGGTGATCCCTACCAATGATTGGCCGTATTCACAAATTCCTATTGTGGGCGCGTCTCTGGTTACGAGATTTGGTTTGGATTGAGTGTATACAATTTCATTCACACTGGAGTCGAAAATGCCTGTCGGTGCAAACTTCGGGGCCTTACTGTGAACGAACGGCTGGACGTACGATGCTCCGGATGGTCTTAAAAAACTCGCAAGTTCAAGAACTATTTAAAACCGTAAAAATATTTACGTAAAAAAATGGTATAGGCGTTTTGAAAATTTCAACCCCTATTTTGAACCCCTTAGAGATGACTCACAGTAACGTCGAGCTTCGAGGACCAACTAGACGCCGAACGGAACCTATAACCCGAATTTCATCAATTTTTTTTCATGGTAACTAAGAAAAGTGGCCCGTACGGCGTACGGCGTACGGCGTACGGCGGACAGACAGAAATATTTTTATTGCAGTTTTGGATTCTACATACCTTGAAACGTAAACCATCAAATTTTGAGGGGGGGTAAGAATTTTTTTTTTCATGCTCGATTCCAATGGTTCATTATTGAAAATAATAAACCAAAATGGGAAGAAAGTCACCAAACACGTATTTTGAGCCCTATTTTTCGCACCTACCACTTCGAATTTGGTGTCAGGCGACTCAGGGTGTTTGCCCCACAAAATATATACGCGCGAATATAAAATATAGAAATAACGGGGAAGGCCCGGGAGGGGGTCAAAGTTGGCCCGATTCTTCGCTCAGTTATATTAGGCTCTGGGGCAGCCGGGCGCGGGTTCATGCATGGCATCGCTCGGCTACCGCCTCGCTTGATGGTGATTTCAGACGATTTCGCAGGTTTTTGACTCATAAATTCTATTTTGGGAGCTGAACATCTGGTAAAACCTCAATTTTCAACTCCTCGACTTCATATTCGGTCTTCTCGTCCCCCAAAAACATGGAAAACGATACCTCAAAAGCTGATTTTACTAACATGTTACTAAAACACAAACGCTGCAAAGTCCTTGTCACATGGGTTTATTATTCTCCTGGACATACCTTCAGAAATGTTGGCTGTTCATTTATTGTTTCTTTTATGCGTGATAATCTAAATAGCTATTTCTGATGGTTTCCATTAATTTTGGCCCCTAGAACACAAATTAGATACGCTCCTTTTTTGACATTTCATGTCTTTGCTATGGCACACAACCAAATTTTCGTTATGTCACGTTACGTTACGTAACGAAATATGCTCAATGATTATTATGAGATTCGTAGAAGTGAGGTAGGTAGGTACCTATATGATTATAGCTGAAATTTGGCTATATGATTATTATGATTTGGCTGGTAGCCTCCTTAGGACGTGAACAATAAGGTGCACAGGGTTTTGATCAGCTGAGTGGCTGCTGAAGCTAACTTCTTTCCTATCAACCGTAGGAAGCTGAAATTTGGCTGGTAGCCTCCTTAGGACGTGAACAATAAGGTGCACAGGGTCTTGATCAGCTGAGTGGCTCATGAAGCTAACTTCTTTCCTATCAACCGTAGGAAACTGAAATTTGGCTGGTAGCCTCCTTAGGACGTGAACAATAAGGTGCAGAGGGTCTTGATCAGCAGAGTGGCTCCTGAAGCTAACTTCTTCCCTATCAACCGTAGGAAGCTGAAATTTGGCTGGTAGCCTCCTTAGGACGTGAACAATAAGTTGCACAGGGTTTTGATCAGCTGAGTGGCTACTGAAGCTAACTTCTTTCCTATCAACCGTAGGAAGCTGAAATTTGTCTCGTTAGGACATGAACAACAACGCTACTGGAGTAGGTGATGTAGTCTGGCTCGAAAACACAGAAGAAAATGTCCCAATGTGTTGCAGACTCGTATGCAAGCATTTATGATTCTTAGAAGTGAGGTAGTTAGGTACCTATATGATTATAGCTCCTAAACTTTTCCATTTAGGTTTGTAAACAAATCTATGTCAACCTTACATGGATACCTAGTAGTTGTATTGATACTATATTCAATCGAAGTAAAAAGTTAGGTTTATAACTACTAAGAGTTGCAGTTATAATTTGTAGTCATACATTATGAATTCAACTAAACGTAAATCGCGTTTTGACGACGAAGACGCTTGGTGCTTCGAAGCCATCGCCGCTGCTCTATCTCTCTCCACCTCTAAATGCATTATAGTGGTATCCAGAAGTGACGTCTTGACAAGCTGTAAAAGAGGATAATTGGTCAACGTCCACCTGTGTTGTTAGGGGTATTGGACGGCTGTAACACGACACATGCTAGCAATTCCACACAGGTTATGGTGAAGAACACAGCAAGTCATTATTGAGTCAACGAACTGTTCTATGTAATACTTATATTCCCATCGGAAAACTCACCTTCTTATCTACCCAATTCGATGAGAGAGTGGCATCTAAGAAGAGGGAGGAATCATCATCATCCGTCTCGAATTTTTCTTTCTTTGAAGCCGGTTCGACAGTTGTGGCGGAATCAGGAGGAGACTTAGGGTGTGAGATGTCCGTCTCGAATGTTTCTGTGTTTGGAGTCGGTTCAGCAGTTTCGGCGGAACCAGGAGGGTGTGAGACATCCAAATCTCGTTTTAAAGTTTTTTTTTTGGTTATCTTTTTCGTAGCCATTGTGGAACACCGAAATCTTGAAGTATATGGAAGTATTCACTCATGCATCCAAATTTGAAAACAGTTGAGTGTTACCTACGTAATCAATGCTACCCAAGCATCAAAATATGAAAATAGTTTATTGTTGTCTACGCAATCAATGGTTAGTGGGGTTAATGTACTGTCATGTAGAACATATAACATATAACATACCGTTCTTTTACTACCCACGACGATATATGTATGGATGTAAATAATAAATAAAAATATGAGTTTAATTTTTGTTTTCTTTATATTGAAAAAAATGTAATTCACAGAGGAAGAAAAGATTGCTAGAAGATGGAAGGGAAGAAGGAGGGAGGGGAAAGATATGAAATGTCCTAATGTCCCTGTCTTCTGCAGATCCTCGGGCGATGTCCTTGATTTCAGTTATCCGGGCCTCGTGCAGCTTGCAAATGTCGATTGCTTCGTCCAGCGATAGATCTGATCCCTTGTCTAGTAGACGGTTGAGAAGATCCTCTTCGTTGATCTGCGAGATGATTCGGTCGCGGACCATGTCGTTCCTCTCGGCGTATTCGCACGTTGATGCTGCGGTCTTCAAGAGTGTGATGAACTCCATTAAGATCTGCCCCGGCTTTAGTGTGAGACGATTAACTTGAATCGCTCAAGAAATACGTTCCTCTTCGGTGAAAAGTAGTTCGAAAATGCATCATTTTACTTTTTTTTTAAATAACTATCTTTGATCATTGGTAATGCCATTTAATCGTCTTGATCCACGTGCTGACACTTTTTCCAGTGTTATTATACAAACTGATGGTGATTTCAGACGATTTCCCAGGGTTTTCACCCATAAAAAAATCAATTTTGGGAGCTGAACATTTGGTAGAACTCAATTTTCCACTCGTTGGTCAAAATCGACTTCATATTCAGTATTCTCGTCCCCAAAAACATGGAAAATGATATCTCAGAAGCTCATGTTACCAACATGTTGCTAAAACGCAAAAAGTACCTATTTTTACACACATTTTCACTAATAACACCCCAGGGTATATTCCGATCGGGCTGAAAAGTTTCGGGACACAACTAGGGCCCAAATGGAGCATGTATGCGAAAGACCGAATTTTTTAGACCGAAAATGAAGCCGGTACACGTGATACGGCGTACGGCGTACGGACATTGCATTTTTGGAATCTACGCACCTTGAAACGAAAAAGAAAAAAGTTTGAGGGGGTGTTATAAAAAATTTTTGCTGAGCGAATACATAGGTGTATTATTCACAGAATAATAAACCAAAATGTTCCTGGATGTTTGAAACGCAAAATGGTAGAGGTAGTGGAAATTTTCATTTTGGAAGAAATACATTTTTTTTACTCAATCACGAATCCCCCTACCTCCCTACCTTTGGTAGTGAGGTAGCAAAAAGACACTGCGATTTAACTCGAGGACAAAGTAAACCACACGATGATACACGCTGTACCCGGCCAAAGATATACCTTGTGCCTGAGGGTAGAGGCATCACGTTTCCTTGCTTTTCTCGCTCGAGACCGCTGAGTTGCTCTTCATCTGTGTGTTTGGGCTGTTTGAAATGTGTTACCACGTACCACGTAACACGTAGGCGGCCTAAACCTAATCCATTACCCAGACGTGATAAAGAGCCAAGTTTCAATACTCCCCTCGTCCAAACTGAGTGAGTAGTGGAGAAGGAAGATGTAGGCAGCACCCGCTCTCCCGCATAGCACACTTCGTCGGCACATCGATGCTAAAACGGGATTTACAGAAAGTGATTGAAACTGATTGATTTGGAACACACTTCATGTTCTTATACGTACATAAACAAAACCTCATGTTCGCCTATTCTAACCAGCAGTTTGGTTTTCGTTTTGAAAAAAAAAAAAACGCTGCAAAGTCCGCCAAACAAAAATCTCTAGAACTCCAATAGAATAATAAACCCATGTGACAAGGGCTTTGCAGCGTTTTTTCTTTTAAAATTATCATTGATCATTGATAGTACCATTTAATCGTCTTGATCCACGTGGTGACACTTTTTCTAGGGTTATTCTACAAATTGATGGTGATTTCAGACGATTTCGCAGGTTTTTGACTCATAAAAAATCAATTTTGAGAGCTGAACATCAGTTTTCCAATCCTTGGTCAAAATCGACTTCATGTTCGGTCTTCTCGTCCCCAACAACATGGAAAACGATACCTCAAAAGCTCATTTTACTAACATGTTACTAAAACAGAAAAAGTACTTACCTATTTTTATACAAATTTTCACTCATAACACCCCTGGATATATATTCAGTTTCAGGACACAACTAGGGCCCAAATGGAGCATGTGTGTGAAAGAACGAATTTTTTAGACCGAAAATGAAGCCGGTACACGTGATACGGCGGACGGACATTGCATTTTCTGAATCTGCGCACCTTGAAACTTAAAAGAAAAAATGTTGAGGGGGTGTTATAACAATTTTTTGTTGAGCGAATACATAGGTGTATTATTCACAGAATAATAAACCAAAAGCACAGTAAAGCCCTAAATCGAGTACTGGAGCCGGCCCGGGAATTTAAGTTTCATACAAATGCAAGGGATTCAATAATTCAATCATTCATGATTCATCTTTTTGTAGTTATTAATGAAGCATAAGGTAAGTAATAAAGTTGTGTAATAATTTAGCTGTATAGATGCCCCTTCTGCGTAGATAGTATAATAAACCGTTGCGTAGTAATTTACCGTTGTGTAATGATTTACCCAATGGTACTTCAACGTTCATTCCAGTGACGAAAGTACCGATCAACAAAATCCAAAAGAGCCATCTTTTTTCAAATGAAATAATATCACAGAACAACCAACTCGACTTCATACAGCCATCCGCCATTATAATTAGGTGCTCCCTAGCGATGATCATCTCGGGTCAATTCGTTGCTTCGTCCCTAGCGATAATGTCTGGGCTGAATGTATACAATTTGATTCGCCCTCCTGTTGACGAAGCCTGGCGGTGCAAACTTCGGGGCCCTGCTGTGAACGAACGCCAGGGCTTACAATGCTCCAGGCGGTCTCAACAAATTCTACAGTTCGAGATCAAATTAAAAAAACCACAGTCATGCAGCATGGCTATAAGAGCGAATTTTCGAAGTTTTCGGCATCTTCCTCCTCCGCCTAAAATTTTCTGAAAATTAATTTTCGGCCAATGTTTTCCCAACTTGATACCATACAAAATTAAAACAGGAGTAGTTTTACGCAAAGTAAAATTTGGGGTGGAAGGAGGGGGAGGGGGAAATCAAAAATGTTTTGAATACCAGAAGAGTAGGTATTGGGTACGTAACAAATTTTTTGTTCCATTTTTTGCCGAGTAACACCTCGGTTTGTAGATTTTCCAACGCTGAACACGATCGTGAAGTCAGAATTGCGATATCCCATTCCGTTATCAGATTAGAGCAGACGAACCAGGAAGAACATCTCAAGAAATAACCACGTTCCTTCATCTTCAAAGTGCTCCAGTTTGAGAATGGAATGAGATATCGCAATTCTGATTTCACCATCGTGTTCAGCGTACAAAAACCTTTAAAATGAGGTGTCACTTGTCAGACTTTTTCATTTTGGGAATTTATGGGTAATTTTCCCCCCCTAAAACTCCCCAAAACTCCCCCTTAGGGTGACCCGATTCTGCCCATCTTCGAACTTAGCCTGTCGATTGCCAAGACAGATTTTTCGTGCAAATTTGAACTTTTTATCTCAATTCTTTCGAGAGTTATCGTCTGGAATGACACATACATATATAAATATATAAATATATATATAAATATATAAATATATAAATATATATATATATATACATATAATTTTTGGTGTCTTTCGGCAGGGAATTCAGGATGGTCTGAAACGGATTTTGGTATAAAAATCTTTCGGAAATTCGAGTTTTAAAAATTTTGGACCGAGAACAATAGCTTCCTTTTCTTCGAAAATTCGCTAAAACGTAAAAAATAGGTAACCTTCTCTTGAAAGCTTCCGCGCTGCGGCGTTATGGAAATTTCTACCCCCCCCCCCCCCCCCCCAAGGTGACTGATGGTAACAAAGAGCTTCGCGGACCAACTAGAGCAACTAGGTGAAACGTCAGCATGAACAGTAATAAAACGGTGTAATTGAAGCCCAGTGCCCCATTGCCAAATTTTTCTTGACATTTTGTACAAAACGGACTGATAGTAATAAATTATGCTTGGTGTTGTATTACTCGTGGCGCCCCAAGCGGCAAATTATCGTTTGGTTCCATCCAGTGGTCTGCGGGGTCACAAAATGCGCAGTAGGCACACAGATATGTGCCACTCACTCTCTGTTTAAGTGTGTGGGAATATATTATAATAGATAGGCATCACCATCATCAAACGGTTTCCAAAATCCAGTAACTTGAATGGAACATAGAAGGTTCAAGTCAGTTGAAGTTTACTTTATCGATTAATCAAAATGAACTACCTACTTATAAGTTACAAGCAGCTCAGCTGTTTGCGGTGAATACCTTTTCTGCACAATAACCGTTTGATTTTCATTATATCCTTTAGGAAATATAACAATGGAAATTCGTCGAAAGAGAATAACGAAAGAAGGCTTCGTTTTCGGGTGGGGGGGGGGGGGGGGGATTAGAAATTTCCACCGGGGATCCGGTGTATATTTTTCTGATATTTTAAAATGCGCTGCTCCTAGGTTTTGTTCCAGCATCAGTTGGTTTAGTTGTTTAATGTAAGCATTTTCCTTTCATAGCGTTTGTTATGAGGGCTCGGGTGCTCAGGTCTTCATTCATAAACTTGTGGAAGGAGGAGAACAAACAAAACTTGGGCGAGTCCCGGCTTCGAGCAAAAACGGAGATTAATATTCTACTAATTGAAACGGCTCCCTTCTGCGTCGGTACCGACGGTTATCAATTCTGCCTACGCATTATCAGTTTCAACTTTTTTAGCTCTCTTCATGTATAGCATTTCCAAGTCAAATTCAACCTTTTCCTAACCAAATTCAACCTTTTCCAAACCAAATTCAACTTTTTCCAAGTCAAATTCAACTTTTTCCCTTTCAAATTCAACTTTTTCCATTTCAAATTCAGCCTTCCTCTACTTCAGCAAACATATAAATTTTAATAAACTGAACTGTGAACCCCATTACTAACTATTTGTTGCATTATTTAAGGCTTAAATTAAACAACGCTATAGTGGTTCAGTGCAGGTACTAGGTGTGTTTGTTTTTATTTTCATTTTTCATTACAATTTAAAATTTTCCTTTTGTGAACCTTCAACTGAGGTAAGGAACATAACTTCGGTGTTTGCAAATTCTTCATGTTTACTTCTTTTATGCCTATTTCAATGCCCATCAAACCTTCTGGCTAATCGAACGCACCTCATCTGATGCCATACGAATTAGCGAGGGAGTTTGCAGTCGCTATCAGATGTCATACGATATTCAATTTAAGCCTTAAGTAATCCAACAAAAAGTTAGTAATGGGGTTCACAGATTCAGTTTATTAAACTTTATATTTTTGCTGAAGTAGGGGAAGGTTGGGTTTGAAATGGAAAAAGTCGAATTTGAAATGGAAAAATTCGAATTTGACTTGATAAAAGTTGAATTTAACTTGGGAAAAGTTGAATTTGACTTGGAAAAGGATGAATTTGACTTGGAAATGCTATATAAACGTCAGTTTGATTTATTATTTCCAATAAACGTTGACCCAAGAAAAAGAATATTCTGAGCAAACAAAAATTTTAGTGGAATTATTGAAGTAATAATATTTTGGTTTATGTTCTAATCAACCGTGGAATCGAAAACTGGCTCACCGAATATTCTGTCGCAGTAATATTAAAGGTTTATTAGTGTATAGTTAGACTAAAACCAGCACAACCGCTCAGCCGCGAAGGTATGGTATACACTGCGGCGCGTAGTCCGAGCTCTGTCGACTGTTGACACAGTACCTACTAATAAATAAAGTAACATGGATTTTCTCGTTTTGGTTTATTTTTAATCATGAAAATTTGGAATCGAGCATGAAAAAAAAAATAACCCCTCCCCCCCTCAAAATTTGGTGGTTTGCGTTTCAATTATGTAGAATACGAAAATGCAATAAAACGCTGCAAATTATTACACAACGTTTTATTACTTACCTGTATAGATGCCCCTTCTGCGTAGATCACTGTTTTCTGTGGTCAATAGGTACCTACCCTCGTGCTTCCCCCAGGAAAGACCTAAATCGAGTACTGGAGCCCTCGAATAATCGAGTACTGGAACCGGCCCGGGAATTACAGTTTCATAAAAATGCGAGGGATTCAATAATTATTTATTTTTTGCTATTCATGAAGCATAAGGTAAAATAATAAACCGTTATGTAATAATTTACCTGTACAGGTGCCTTTTCTGTGTAGATCACTGTTTTCTGTGGTCAATACCCTCCAGCTTTCCCAAGGAAACCCCTAATTCGAGTACTCGAGTGCTGGAGTCCTGGACTCGAGTGCTGGAGTCCTGGAGTACTCGAGTCCATTGGGGGTTGAGATCTCCAGGACGCCATTATCTCGAATTTTTTTTTCAACGGTTTTAAATAGTTCTCGAACTTGAGGGTTTTTTGAGACCGCCCGGAGCATTGTACGTCCAGCCGTTTCTTCACAGTTAGGCCCCGAAGTTTGCACAGACAGGCTTCGTCAACAGGTGGGTTAATCAAATTGTATACATTCAGCCCGGATATCATTGCTAGGGACGCAGCAACAATGTTGTACCCAATATTGGGAGTGGGGGTTTAATTTGCAAATTCAATTTAAAATTGAGTTTAATATTGGATTGTTGTTCATCGTTTCCAATGGTTTTCGATGGTTTCCAATGGTTTTCAATAGATGTTTTCATTTGGAAATGGATTTAAATTGGAATTGGATTTCAATCAATTAGTCAACTGAATGGAATTCAGTCTGAATTCAGTGGTTTTCAGTGGATTGCATGCTGTCCAGTGCGATGATGAAATTAGGAAATTGGAAGCGGAGAAGAGGAAATTATCGAGGGTTTATGAATAATTGAATCACTGAATCCCGCGCATTTTTATGAAACTGTAATTCCCGGGCCGGCTCCATGGTGGTAGACCTTGACCCACAACACATTGATCTACGCAGAAGGGGCATCTATACAGGTAAATAATAAACTGTTGTTTCAAACGATATAATATCGCCGAACAGCCAACTCGATTTCATACAGCCATCCGTGAAAATAATCAGGGTGGGGATCCCTAGCAATGATATCTGGGCCGGATTTATACCGTTTGATTCACGATCTTATTGACGAAGCTCTCAAAAAATTCTTTAGATCAAGATAAATTTAAAAACGTTAAAAAAACCATACCCTTCTATTGAAAGTTTTCGAGCTACGGCTTTCTGAAAATTTCTTGTAGTTGGCTTGGTGGTGACTCGAGAAAAATAATTGATAAATTTCCAACGGTGAAAAATAGTTGATCGTTTTGATGTTTGATAATTATTATATTTATGTGATTATTACTGGGGGTATATTAAGTGCGTTCTTCGTTGATTCGCTCATTATGGTCATGCCGGATCACCGTAATTTTTCTTGCAGATTGATTATGAATCAATCTTCTGTAGGTGCCTTCATATTCCACTGGGGCTGTTTCCAATTCTCGATGTTTTTCTGCGTATAGTAAACTCATCCAAATATTTCAGACACTCCCTCCTTGTAACTAGTTTTCGTCAGGTTTGACAACTGTTTTAATATAACAATGGAGGATCGTTTGTAGTGAAGATGTAAGGGCGACCCGTCCTCTTCTTATGCGTAGCTCCCACGGGCGGATCGACGGCTAGTTTGAAAACCGATGTCATATTTTATGTTCTATTGTGTTCCCCGTGGTAGGAGCGTCGCTGTCACTTTTTCTTTCCACCTCATCCCAGAGGCCGACGCTCCTTTCAACCTCTCGATCCGAGCACATTTCGACTTTCTTTTGTGTGCCCACTTCTGATGCCACAACCCCCCCACCACGCTCTCATCAATATATATAAAGCCCCGTAAAACAGGGTCTCTGCCACCTACGTTCAGGCCAGGGATATTTTATTATGAGGTCACGAGCTTTTACTCAAGCTAGGAATATTTTATTAAACTTTAAACTTTCTTTATTTACACTGTTTTAGGGGAGAACACCATAATACAACAGTACATTAAAATTAAAAATTATATGAAATGGCATAACCCAGTTATATTAAAGCTTAAAATTACTTGGTATGACATTATAAAAACAAAATGGTAAGTAAAACAAAAGTTAAGATAAGAAATAAGATGGGTATGAACCCACAAAATTGGGGGTGACACTCGTCAAAGAAGGCAGAAAACTGAATAGAAAAGAAAAGGAATGAGAAGGAGAAGAGAAAGAAGAAGGAGAAGGTTACTTTCTTGTTCTTGAAGAAACGGAACGCAGCCTCACCAAAGGAATCCGTGGCTCAGGCCACGGATGGACCAGGAAGAGAATTCCACATTCTGGCCCCTAGGACCTTCATAGAGTTAATGAGGAATCTCTTAGAAGTGAAATACTGTTAAAGATTGAATGCTTAAGCCTTTCTGGAAGAACGTGGAGAGATATGTGGGAACAGCATATTTTTCCTTGTGAATTAATTTGAAGATACATTTTACGTACCTATTGTTTTTTGAAGTAAATCAGTAGCCCACAACCAAGGATCTGATCAGAGAACCCCGAAACATGCCCACTAGGCTTAAGATAAAACGCATATCGCGTACAACAATTAAAGGCAAGCTCTAATTTTCGTTTATTAGCAGCAGTTATTGAGTTAATAAAGAGCAGACAACCATAATCGAAAAGAGGCATTACCAAGGCCTTTACAAGATAAATCTTTCAATTCTTGATGGGTATAAATAAAGAGGCGTTTTAGGGAAAAAAGTGCACCATAAACCTTTCGACATGTGGCATTAACTTGGTTTATCCAGGTCATGCCTGAATCGAAAAATTATACCTAAGTTTTTAACTGCATTACTGTAAGTCAATGTGCAATTGTTGAGAGTAATTTTGAGTAGAGCTGATGTGTCCAATGTGTTTACGGGGATTCAGCTGCAGAAAGTTAGCTTGAGACCAATCAGAGACTCCTTTTTAAAACACGGTTGACGGATTCTATAGTAGGAGATAGATTTTCTGTGGACGACTGTAAAAAAAAATTGACTATCATCGCATATTGCTGATAGAGAATCCTGTGAATGCTAGAGGCAACATCATTCGCATACATCGAGAAAAAGAGCGGTGCAAGAATCCTTGTGGAACTCCCTGACATATTGGAATAGAGGTTGACAGAGATCCATTGATACGGACACACTGGGTTCTGTTGCTGAAAAACGAAGCTACCAACCAGCTTGCATGCAGCTGAAGAGAAATTAAAGGAGTTGAGAATCTAGTCTATGAATAGGCTGTGATTTGTAGATCCGACGGCATCATGAAAGTACAGCAGGACACCAATACATACCCCAACGCAACAACACCCTTCTCTTATTTACTGGTTGAGTGGTATTCAGCAAAGCTTATCTCTTTTAATCAACACCCTACCGTCGTACGACAACGTCGACAATTTCTACTGCAAATTAGAAAATGAATTCATGTGTTACAAAAATATAGTAAACTAAAATACAACAGAACAATGACCCGTCGGCCGGTACCTACTTGGATGGAGAAGCTATTGACTATAGAAGCTAGGTAATTATCTGTGTGTTGACACCGATCAGTCCAGTCCACAAACAGCTAACAGGACAAAACGTACTTAGGCACCACAAATACAAATCTATCATCGGAACCAGACCGAACGCAAACCGCACAAAATTTGACGCAAAAATTGAAAACTGACACAGAGAAAGCGAATGTGATGAAGTTCTCAGCTTGGATGTCGGACATGAGCCAATGTCGGACATATGCTTCAGAGACAACAATAAACCAATCAGAAGAAGAAGCATTTCGTATCGAAATGACAAACTGAATCGAAGGGATCGAATCGATTGTGAAATGAACGATTTTGGGGTAGAAATCAGATTATGGGGCCGGCGCCCGAAGTGGGCGTGGCAAACAGAATTTTTACTCGACTGAGCATGCGCAGATGGGCCACTTTCTCGGTTGCCATGGCGGCTCTAGGTCCCAGGACCCAAAACCTACCTGCCAGTTTCAGGAACCTAGGTTTCGATTTCAATTGCAGGACATCGATTACTGTTGCTTTATTCCGATAACATGCTTGGTCTAACATTAAGGAACCACCATGGATGCTCTACTAGAATATTGAATATCCATAGCTAGAGAACTCTGGCGTGTGGCTGTTGAACTTGTATAAAATGCAAGGTAGGTACAGTGTAGGTACATGCAAGGTAGGTACATTTTCAGGTGGAGGACGAAACCATTGACTCATCTCATTTGGTGCGGTAACTGGGAGTGACCCTCGACTGCAGGCTGACCTTCTGGGAGCACATCAAGCGAGCAGGAGAAAGAGCAGCGGCAGTGACAGCAAACCTGAGCAGGCTAATGGCAAACATAGGTGGACCATCGCCCACGAAAAGGAAGATGCTCATGACCATAGCCGAGGCAATCATGCTATATAGAGTGGAGGTATGAGCTGAGGCCCTACAAGTTAAAAAGTACCGAGACCACCTGCGGTCAGTGCAGACGCATGGCTTGACAGGAGGCACGTAGAAGTGAATTTCTACATCACAATGTTCCTGTCGGGCCATGAATACTTCCGGTCCTATCTGCACGGAAGGGCGCTAGCAGACACCACAACGTGCTGGTACTGTAATGCACCAAACGACGACGCCGAACACATGTTTTTCCACTGCTCCACATGGAGCAGGGAAAAGGAGATTCTAGAAGAACAGGAGGGCGAAATCACACCAACTAATGTGACCGGGAAGATGATCTCCAGGCAGGAAACCCGGGAGAGGATTGTGTCCTACATAGTCCGAATCCTCAAGGCAAGAAAGCTGGACGACCCGATCCTCAGGTGAGCAATAAACTGGAGACCGCAAGAAGAGATCAGAAGAGGGCGTGATACCGCCAGTGATCGACCCTACTCCGAAGTAATGCTGAACAAGTGATTCCGGGGTGGATAGGTCAAGAGGATCAGGGTTAGTGGGTTTTTAGTGAGTGAAACCTCACACGGCTGCGGAGTGCGGACCCTCCAACGCGCAAGTCTTTCAAGATTTTCCCACTGTTACCCTCGTAAAAAAAAGAAGTGTACAGAGGGAAATTAAGATGCCAACTGAACAATGGTTGGCCTTTTTGGTTTATTATTCTGTGAATAACACCTATGTACCTATTCGCTCAGCAAAAATTTTTATAACACCCCCTCAAAATTTTTTCTTTTGCGTTTCAAGGTGCGTAGATTCCAAAAATGCAATGTCCGTCCGCCGTATCATGCATACCGGCTTCATTTTCGGTATGGAAAACTCGTTCTTTCGCACACTTGCTCCATTTGGGCCCTAGTTGTATCGCAAAACTTTGCAGCCTGATCGGAATATACCCAGGGGTGTTACGAGTGAAAAATGGGTAAAACTCGGCGCTCCGCGCCTCGCCAGGGGGCAAGCCCCCTGGACCCCCGGATGCTTACTGCTTAGAGCCTACGGCAAAAATTCAAGAAACATGGAACATGCTTTAACCGCGTAGTTTACTACAACCAAGTGACAACCAAACAAGCGTCATTGTTTACTATCCATTTACAACATTCATTTATATAGTTATATTATGAAACTAGGATATAAATACCAAGAACAAATACCAAATACATTCGTGATAAATCAACAGCTTTCCAACGAATGGAAAACGATTTTTGTCCGATGAAAATGAAAGAAGTTTCATTTCCCTAGCAACTACTCGGTTGTAAGGGAAAATCATTGTTAAAATTTCGTTCCACTTCCGCGTCACCCATCCCGTGTAACGTTTTTCGGCTAGTTAGTCCAAGGCTAAACATGTTCCATGCTAAAAAAGGTATTTTTTGTTTTTGAGTAACATCAGCTTTTGAGGTATCGTTTTATATGTTTTTTAGGACGAGAAGACCTAATATGAAGTCGGTTTTGACCAAAGAGGGGAAATTTGAGGTTGTAACGAAGTTTCAACCTTAAATTTACATTAAATTTTGGTCTAAAATCATGTACATCCGCACACAGTTTGGGTCCCCATATGGGATCACATTTAGGTCCTAGTTCTGTTCCAAAGCTCGGCAGCCCGATTGGAATACACCCAGGGGTGTTATGGGAGAAAAATTGGTGTAAAAATAGGGGTTTTCGAGGGATTTTTGAGGTTTTAGTGAACATGAGCTTGTGACGTATCGTTTTCCATGTGTTTTAGTGCGAGAAGACCGAATATGAAGCTGATTTTGTCCAAAGAGTGAATAATTGAGGTTGTAACGAAGTTTCAGCCTTAAATTTAAGTTAAATGTTGGTCTAAAATGCTCCGAATACAAAAAAATTGCAGCCCAACGATTGTTTTTGGGGTCCACACTTGGTGGAAACCATCCAAAATAGCTATTTCAGGAACTGCAGATGAAAGAAACAATAAATGAAAAGCCAACATTTCTTTGGGTACGTCGAATAGAATAGTAAACCCATGTGACAAGGACTTTGCAGCGTTTTTACTCTTAGTGTTTTTGTGTGCCGGGGTAGTGGCCCAAGTGGCCTTATGGACGCAACGCCCCTGGTCGCGGTCACTGCAGTGATGCAGTTTACAAATGAGGCATCGTGACGTCATCGTCGATCACGCGTACCACCACTAGGCCTGACGCGAGGCGGCAATACCACCTCAAATGCGTGCCGCTTCTCGATAACCTACTTCTGAAGAGACGGATCTTCACAACAAAAGCTGTACCCCCCGCCACCCCACTTTTCC
Organism: Leptopterna dolabrata; assembly: GCA_954871275.1. Taxonomy (NCBI): domain Eukaryota; kingdom Metazoa; phylum Arthropoda; class Insecta; order Hemiptera; family Miridae; genus Leptopterna; species Leptopterna dolabrata. Next base: position 3,039,451 of record OX940978.1, on the reverse strand, counting down.
CCTCATAAACGGGGCTGTAGCTGTCATCACCCCCACCTCACCCGGCAATGTTCTCATCCTTTTTTTTCTTTTTCCTTCCCTTGTTCCACGAAGCACTTAGCAAATGAGGATTTGGAGGATGCGAAACAAGTAAAAAGAACTTCGAATTTCACAGCGGGCCCCCTCCCTACTCCTCATCACCCTCTTGAACGGCTTTGCAGTCCTTACATTGAATAGTTAACTCCGGATTAGTGTTGCTTCGAGAAAAGGAATTGAATATGAGACTACGCAACGTTTTATCCCGCACTCCTCTCTCAGTGCAGTTCAAATATTGATAGGTTTCCACTAATTTTGTTGTCCACGAACGCAGTTTCTTAGTAGGTAGGTAATCACTGACTCGCGAATTGAGGGCGATCAGTATTCATAAGAAGTGTTCACCTTGTACAGTTTTGTTTGTATAGTAAAAGCCCAAGAAGGTTGGAATGGAATATCAGTTCATTGTGTCGACGACATCTTTGCCTCCGGCTGTAACCGAAATGAGCCCCGAAAACGTTGCAAAGTCCTTGTCACATGGGTTTATTATTCTACTGAACACCCCTACAGAAATTTTGGCTGTTCATTTATTGTTTCTTTCATGTGCAATTATTGAAATGGCCATTTCTGATGGTGTCCACCAATTTTGGCCCCCAAAAACACAAATTAGGCTCGGCTTTTTTTTAAATAGATTATTTTAGATAATATATTGATAGTACAATTTTTAATTGTCTTGATTCACCTGTTGATACTGCTTCTAGTGTTCAAATGCATGGTGATTTCAGACAATTTCCCATGTTTTTGACTAATAAAAAATGAATTTCGGGAGCTTAACCTTCGTTAGAACCTCAGCTCTTCACTCTTCGGTCAAAATCAACCTAATATTCGGTCTTATCGCCCTAAAAAACATGGAAAACGGTACCTCGCAAGCTCATGTTCACTAAAACCTCAAAAATCCCTCGAAAACCCCTATTTTTACACCCATTTTTCTCCCATAACACCCCTGGGTGTAATGGTGTATGCGAAAATTAGCGAAACACACTGGTTTTTGATGAAACCATGCACAGAGAACAATTGGTAGAACAACTCAGGGCAGCTTTTTGATGTTTTATTCCATCAAACGAACTATTCAAGTTTTCATGTAAAAAACTATCCAAATTCATCGACAACGGCTTATTATTCTCTGTATGGATAACCTTTCCGGCTAGTTCTTGTACTCCGGTAAGACCCGTGAAATGTCTCCATTACTATATATGAAATTAAGGTATTGAATCAACCTGTAGACCCCTCAAACGTTCTTCCATAGTTAGTTAATGTCCAACAAGGCTATTTTAATTCTCTAATTGGTATGCGAGGGTGGATTTATGTACCATGTGCCACCAAAACAAAATTATTATTATGTCGCTCCGCAAACAGCTCTTTGCTCTTCACAACCTCCACCATACACAAACAAATCTATATTCCCCACAACATTCCCCAAGCGAACTTCGTGAATAAATTGACTGATTGTTTGATTATATTAGCGGGCTTACTGATGTCAAGTTCTTGCTCCTTAGAGCGCTGAATTATAAATTGAAATTAAATTTAAAATAGTAAGTGCCTTTCTCAAAATCAAACTCGATTAGGCCCACTCGCTAATGGGGTTCGGGATCGTTGGAAGAGGGAAGTTACGAGTAGAAGCTGTGACTCAGGGAGAGGGCAGTTCCAGGTGTGACTCAGCTGTCTATGATGTAGAATTCTTCAGCGAAATTCTTCCTGTTCAAACAAATTTCACATGGGTTTCAACCGAATTTCTACAATTTTTATTCGGTGAAAATCCTTTGCGCGTCTTTCCATTGAGAATTGACTGTACCTTAACCCCGACTTAGCTTTGTTGAATGCCACAGCGAAACGAGTCACAGCGAGGGTCAAGTTGGGTTTACGGATTTTGGGCTGGCCATAAAGTTTCATAGCAACGTTTCCCTCTTTTATTTTTTGATTCCAGGCGGTCGTAAAATTTAATATTTACCAGGGAGCTGCGAAAAAGAACTGTTGGAAGTGACAGTGTGGTGGGTTGGGGGGGGGGGGGGGGGGGGGGCTATAAAAAGGATTAGAGTGCGCTAATCGATTAAAATGGTGAAAGTTTCCCAATGAATAAAATATTGGCCTGGTCGATGAGCGAAGGGGGGGGTCATTCGCTAGGAACAGCTCTTTTCCAAGGCCCGAGCAAAAAGGGTGAAACCATCGATAGCGTCTGTTGAAACTGAAGACTCCAACAGCGGATCCACTTGGAATTGAATTATTTTAAATGCCCCCCCCCCCCCACCCTTCTCGCAGAATCTCTCTTAAACTCTTAACAACATCGGGCGGTCAGCGATTTATCTTTGTCTTCTCCCTAGGGGATGGTGAAAGCTCCGTTGGAACGCGTTCATTCGTCACATAGAAGTCTGTTCTCGCGTAATAACATTTACCATAAGCGGAGGACCCGTGCGTTTATCAAGTATGAATGAATGAAAAGTGGCTGCGTACGAGTTGAGTCCCAGAATTTTCTCGACGGTTCTCGCGGAGGTGAGTTGGGTCCCTTGATTAAATGCGGTAGCGTATTAGTTGAGTCCCGGTGTTATGAACTGTTATATCTTATCGGCTACGTCCACGCTTTTGAATCGTTAGTCACGCACTGCTCGCAGAACATCTCTGCCTCATTGGCACCTCCTGAAATTTACGTCGATTTTGAAGTCGCTATTCATTCCGCAATTCGAGACGTGTGGCCGCATGCCTTTGTAAGAGGTTGTCGTTTTCACTTAGGTCAGTGTTGGTGGCGAAAAATTCAGCAGTTGGGCCTCAGTAAGGAGTATCGGACAAAATTCGAACGCCAGGAAATTACAAGGTTTCAGTTCGTGCAAGCGGTCTCGTTCAAGTTTTTACCCAAGTAATTTTCATATTATAAGACTGAAACCTAACAACTACGACTTACGAGCTGACCAGCATGGCAGCAACAAAAATTATGGGAGACAAATATGCCGACCTCTTCGTGGTGTCTCCTGGGTGACGCTAACAGGCAAACGTGAGAACTCACTCACGGGACTCAACTCGTACGTTCCTGGATGCGGTATTTCCTTCCACTCATACTGGGACTCAACTCGTACGTTCCATGAAAAAAGACTGGGACTCAATTCATACGTTCCATGAAAAAAGACTGGGACTCAACTCATACCAAAACCAGCATACGGGACTCAACTAACCTGTACCGATGAAAAGTAAACTTCATTCCTCCAAATCGTCGGAGAGGATGTAATCCACTGGACTTGTGGAATCCATTGTTTCTGGTGTATCACTTGGTAACGCTTTACAATGTCCGGTTGAAGAAAACAACAAACGTTCATGGACGCCATTCCACTCACTATGTGTGCACGCTTGAGGGGCAAGAACGGTGGTGAACGGTGCATAGAACTATGGGACGCGGCTCTTAGTAACATGCTAATCTCAACAAAACTATCACAAACCAATTTATGAATTGAAAACCCCTTGGTATAAATACCCCAGGTATACATAGCTATGTGGTCACGAAAGAAGGTGATTGAAGGGGCTAACTATAAAAAAAATGAATTAAACCATACGTTAGTCAATAAGTTATCAGACAAACATTTTTTCTGTTGAAATAGAAAGATGAATGTAAAAATTGCTGCGCAAACTCTTAGCGCGAGTGTAGCTGATGCTTTGAAGTTGTTAAGTAGTAATTGCTTTCATTGGCTGTGAACCTACAGTAGAATTTACACGAATTATAGACAAATTGTTTGATTTATTGAACAGTAGAGACCCATTTAGCCAACAATTCAAAGGGCCCATTACAATAGCTAAAATTACTTCACAAGAGGAAATGTTGTGTGAAGCTTTCAAATACGTATCATGTTTGAAAATTGATTACATACCCATACTTCATCATACCAAGAAAACATTTGCCGTAGGTTTTATATCGTGCATACATTCCATTAGAAAACTGAGGGAAACACTTCTAATGACTGGCTATTTGAAGTATTTGTTACCATACAAGTTCTCCCAAGACCATTAGAGCTTCTTTTTTTTTCATGTTGAGAAGTGCCAGTGGCAGAAATGATAACACTAATGTACAAAAATACGGATATCAGTCATTGTATAATATTAATAGTAGCAGTAAGTAAGTAGTATGTAAGTAGTAAGTAGTATGTTGTCATAAAATCATGTCATGTTAGGGTTGTCACAGCTTGGGGTTAATCTAGTCATTGTTCATTTTAATTTTACCTATTATACTAGTCATGTTTCCATTTTTGTAATAAAATACCATCTTTAGAAAAACAAGCGCCTCATCCCTCGAAAGGAAGTAAAGAAATTGGAAAGAAAAACTGATTTGAGATTATATTCGGTAGTTCCAGTCGATTTCTTTCGTTGTTTTTAACCCCACAACCAATATTGAAAACACTACGATTATCATCTTATAATGATCAATAATTCATGTAAAATGACAATTACAAACATTTATATTAATAATTTTGCCTTTTATGGCTTCTATAAGCCAATCCAAATACGCCGATTCATTACGGTAACAGAGGCTCACGAGTCCTTTTTGCCCCGCAACGCGCCAGGCCCTGCCGGGGAACCCCAGAGAGGAGGCTCGTTCTTGGTCCCTTCAGTTGCGTATCCAGGTATATATATAAGTTACATATAATGTAGATTGCAGATTAATAAAAAATAATAGCTGATGTTGTAGGAAACCCCGGCGAGCGCCCTGCGGACCCTCGCCGCCTAGAAAGAATTGTACGGGCAGTCCTGTTCAGCCCTTCTTCGAGTGTATTTGTTTCTAGCACTTAAATAAATTTGTTGTAATTTGGAATTAAAGTTTTTTTAAAAAGTGAACTTCGATTCCACGTTATTTAACTGGCGCAGTCGGTAGGACCTGCGGAAGCAATTTGACATCAAAAGTGAGCAATTTGTTGTGTGTTTCTACACTTAGCCGCAGCAACCTACATCCAAGTGCTATATTTCGAAACTTTCGATTCGTCTACGGAGACCGCCTTCGATTTGAAAGCTTCTTGTGAAGACCACCAAAACCTGGAGACCGTCCTCACCTAAAGAAGCCTGACGAAGACCACCTGGACAAATCGAAATCAAATTGAAGAGGAGACCGTGCTCACCCACCTCGTGAGCACCACCTACTCAGTTTGATTATACGCTCCGGAAATCTACTGTGGAGACCGTGCTCGCACCACCCGGTAGAAATCCCGTGAATAAGTTCGGAGACCGTACCCGCAAGGAGACCACCGAACGAATTCGCGTCCAAAACGGCCGACCCATCGAAGCCGTCGAAGGAAGAAGAAGAGGTTGGACAGACTCGCCAACGCTACGCCACCGAGGTACCCTCCTTTCGGCGACCCGTCCGAAAACCCTCACATGTGGACAGCAATCATACTACTGTAAGTCAGGAAGATAATTATTATTCAAATTTAACAATTGACTTGTTCAGTAACTGTACCGATAGCAGAATCATGGCCCAAGAATTAAAATCATGTTATTTAGATATGGTCCCAGAATTTAAAGGTGAACCAGAATTATTAGGCAATTTTATTGAAGTTTGTAACGAATTAATTAACCAATTTTATGACAGAGCTAATCCTAATAACTTTCAAAATAAGTACCTAATAAGATCAATCCTTGCCAAAATCAAAGGAAAAGCAGCGGAACTCATTATAAGTGCAAACTGCACTACTTGGGACAACATCAGAACCGCTTTAACTTCAGGTTACGCAGATAAAAGAGATATTTTTACGATCACTATAGAAATTACTGAATTAAAACAAAACAATGAATCAGCTTTTGCGTATCTCGAAAAAATCAGAAAACACTTAAATTTAGCAGTGATGTATTTAAAGAACAATGCAGTTCCGAACTCAGAACAACAGATTTTCTTTTTCCAACAACTAGCTTTAAGAGTATTCTTAAGAGGACTCAAAGAGCCTTTAGGAAGCCTCCTACAGTCTAGGAAACCCGCTGACCTAGATTCAGCTCATGGCCTCTTGACAAATGATTTTCAATTTTACTCATCCAGGCAAAACTTTAGCAGATCAGAACAGAGAACTGTCCCGCAATATATTACCCATAAGCCTCCTCAAGGCCAGAATGCGAACTACCGTCCTCCTTATCACGATCCACAACGTAATAACATACCGGGACAAATGACAAATCAGCAAAAGTTCCCGCCGGCTAAACAGCCGTTCTCACCTCCAACTCAGCAGCATACTTATCGCCCTCCTAACAACCAGTTCGCACAAACTCCGATGAGCGGAGTCCAAACAATTAAAACCCAGGTTCCACAGTTTCACAACAGGAACATGGAAAGTGAGGAAATAATAGATGAGAGAATTGCAGAACAGTTGTCAGAGCCAACGATAGAAAATATTGATAATACGCATGATGAGAACCCTTTTTTAGAGATGGATCATCCAACCTTCCCCAATTCAACCTGATGAATGTAGGGAATAACAAAAATGAACTACCTTATATTATTATGCCTAAGTTAAATTTAAGAATTCTCATTGACACAGCGAGTACTAAATCTTTTGTTAACCCAATAATTGCCCAAAAATATTTTGATAAAAAATTAATAAATGAACCATTTCAAGTCACAACCGCTCACGGCACTTCCACAGAAAAATTCAGCACTACTGTACCCTGTGGAGAGTTGTTCGGAAACAGAAACTTGAATTTAAAATTTTTTGTATTTCAATTTCATGACAAGTTTGATTTACTATTAGGATTGGATCATTTGAAATTATTAAATGCTAATATCGACTTGTCAGGGGATACCCTGAAAACAAGTTTTAAAAATATTCCGGTACTCTACCACTCAATTAAAAATCCCGAAAGCTACAAAATCGAGGCCAGAACGATGAAACAAGTTAAAGTAAGGATTAATAACATTCGAAATGGAGACGGGATAATCCCCTATATTAAACTCAAGACCGTTGAAATACCCCAGTGTATAGTGAAAGTAACGGAACACGTAGCTCACTGTGTCATGGTAAATCCTAGCGATAAAGACGTAGAAGTAAAATTAGTAGGCAAATTCAACATTGAGACTTTAACCACAGTAGACTCGACGGAAAGCAACAATTTGAACATGTACTCGTACGGAAAATTTGATATGGACCTGACAAAACTGAGACTAGACCACCTAAATTCAGAGGAAAGACAGGAAATTACCAAATTAGTAGAAAACTACGCGGACATATTTCATTCAGACGGAACTCCCCTTACATTCACTAATCAAGTGAAACATCAAATTAGGACCACTGACGAGACACCGATATATACCAAACCCTACAGGTATCCCCAGATATATAAAGACGAAGTACATAAACAGATTTCTGACATGTTAGAGCAGAACATAATAGAGCCCTCGAACTCTCCATGGAACTCACCCATCATAGTAGTACCAAAAAAAATAGACGCCTCCGGAAAACAGAAGTACAGGATTTGCGTAGATTACAGGAAACTAAATGAAAAGACCATTCCAGACAAATATCCCTTACCTAACATCACTGACCTCCTAGACAAATTGGGCAAATGCCAATATTTCACAACAATAGATCTTGCCTCGGGATTTCACCAAATAGAAATGAGTCCGGGGAGCGTTGAAAAAACAGCATTTTCCACGGAACAAGGCCACTGGCAATTTTTGAGAATGCCTTTTGGACTTTCAGGCTCACCTCCAACATTCCAGAGAGTAATGGATAACATTTTGAGAGGAATCCAAAATGAATACTGTTTGGTCTATATGGATGATATAATTTGTTTTAGTACCAGCTTACAGGAGCACATAGTACGACTTAGGGAAATCTTTGAAAGACTGAGGCAGGCGAATATGAAAATTCAGCTTGACAAGACAGAGTTTTTGAGGAAGGAAGTAGGATTCTTAGGACACATAATTACACCAGAAGGTGTCAAACCTAATAATGACAAAGTCAAAGCAGTCTTAAACTATCCTATCCCTAAAACTACTAAAGAGATAAAAGGTTTCCTCGGCCTACTAGGCTACTACAGACGGTTTATTAAAGACTTCGCGGCAATTACAAAACCCCTAACCAAGCGGCTAAAAAAAGGAGCCACAATCAACCCCACTGACCCAGACTACGTAAACGCTTTTGAAATAAGCAAAAATCTACTTATGAACGAACCCATCCTGAAATACCCAGACTTCGAAAAACAGTTCCACTTAACTACAGACGCAAGTAACTCCCCACGTTATTTAACTTATATATATATGGTCGCAACACGTGAAAGTTACGAAGCAACCCACTGATGTCAGTATCCTGCTGATCCTGTATAATGCCCTGGTGCGTCCATGCCTGGAGTATGCTAGCGCGGTTCGGTCACCTCATTATGCAAATGGCAGGTGTACTATTAAGAGAGTGCAGGGAAGGTTTTTGCACTTCTCCTTCAAATCTGGAACGCCCTGGTTGGAGTTGGAGTATAGTGCATCCGATTCCTTGAGGGTGAGTGTTTTGATATCTCTGGATAAGCGCAGGGTGTTAGCAGACATGCTGCTCCTGTACAAACTCGCCCATAATCTAACAGATGCTCCCAACTTGCTCGAGGCTCTGAACTTCTTTGTTCCACACTACCCGACCCGAAAGGTGCCGACTTTTTACATCCGCACCAACACAACCAACTACCAGTTAAACTCTCCATTGAATTGCATACAGAGATAATCTAATGCCATGAACATTGACATCTTTGAGACCAGCCTTCCTTCGTTCCGCAGGCATGTGATTCAAGTCTTACAATGACTATCATAGATTTTCTAGTGTTGAAATAACCCTATCTCATTTTCGCTCTGCTCAAAATTTTAGTTTTCCTTTGCACTTCCTTTGTTTAATATTTAATTGATATTCAGCTTTTTTATTTTGTTTTTCATGAGTACTATTTTCTTCTTTTTTTGTAGCTGTTGTAAACGGGGCACCAGCCCGTGTCATAATAAATAAATAAACCCAAACCCACTGCTGCACCCGGTTAACGCATTCACATTGCTCCGCCAGCGACCTATCATTTTTGAATTCCTCAAATCCACCATTTTTAAGGTCCTGGGGAACATTCAGAATCAGCGAATTTCCCTATTGACCCGAAAAGGAGCACAATTTAGGCGTGAAACTCCGGTTTTTGCCCCACTGGAGAACCACAGAACGCACTGGCCATCTGTCATTTCACTGCAGAACGGGGGCACCCCAACATAATTTGAATCCTCAGGAGGCCCCCGGCCGAGGCGGCGAGAGTTAACCTGGTTTTGTCACCTTTTGCCCCAACTCGGAAAAGCGCTTTCCCAGCCCTCCGAACTTTATCGGATTCCCGAATGGGTCGTTTGTGAGGGCTCGACGGTGGGTGGAAGGCCTGCTGATCCCATTGGTACTAATTGTGTTACCCTCTGGCTCATCTCTCATTAACCCCCCTCTCCGCCCCTACCCATCATTCCCTCCTCTCCTGTTCCTTCCTCCCTACCAACACTCGCCATTCTCACTGGGTGCCCTTCAATTTCTGGGGGTCGCTTTTCTTCATGAGTTGATTTTCGGTTCCCTCTTCGCATCATCGCTCATTTTGTCGATAGCGTTGGCCTCCCATAATTCATTTCTCCGTCTCCCACGAGAGGGCTCGCCACCGGTCGGTCGAAAGAATTCGAGGTCATATGGCGAATGTCACATTACATGTTATACCCAGTTGAACTTTTGGATTATTATTATGTGAATAGTACACCTATGTATTCGCTCAGCAAAGCGTTTTAACAACACCCCCTCAAAATCTTTTTCTTTTACGTTTCAAGGTGCGTAGATCCCAAAAGTCCTTGTCACATGGGTTTATTATTCTATTGGACACACCAACATTAATGCTGGAAATACATTTTATTGTTTTTGCGTATTGAAATACATTTTATTATTTCTTGGATGTGCAATTATTGAAATAGCTATTGTTGATGGTTTCCACCAATTTTGGCCCCCAAAAACACGATATAAGCTCATATTTTTGACAAATCATCTTTGATAATTGATAGTGCCATTTAATTGTCTTGATTCACCTGTTGATACTACTTCCAGTGTTATAATAAAAGTTTATGGTGATTTCAGACAATTTCCCAGGTTTTTGACTCATAAAAAATGAATTTCGGGAGCTGAACCTTCGTTACAACATCAATTCTTCACTCTTTGGTCAAAACCGACTTCATATTTGGTCTTCTCATCCTAAAAAACACGACAAATACCTATTTTTATATCCATTTTTCACTCATAACACCCTTGGGTATATTGGGTATTCAATATATCTGAAATTCGCTAGGAGAAATAAAATAGTGAAAGGACTTGAGTTCAATCCGTCGGATAAACTTGGGGACTGTGAAACCTGCGTTAAAGGGAAATTTTCGAAGCTCCCATTCCCTTCAAGGGAAGAAACAAAAAAATTGGAAGCTCTCGAAATCATACACTCCGATGTCGTCGGGCCTATGCGTTGCATGTCTCCAGGTGGTTCGCAGTACTTCGTCACATTTATTGACGGATACTCCCGCTATGGTCGTGTTTACTTCCTAAGACAAAAGAATGAAGTCCTTCAATACTTCAAGGAATTCAAAAATGAAGCTGAAAACGTCCTAAATAAGCAGATAAAATACCTCCAAAGCGACAGCGGTCGAGCGGAGTAAGTGAACCGTGAATTCGATAAATTTTTGATTCCGGTACCATACGTCGCCTGTCAGCTCCTCGAACTCCAGAACAAAACGGGTTGGCTGAGCGTCGAAATAGAGTGTTATTAGACAAAGCACGATGCCTCATGCTTGAGTCTAAATTGCCGTCAATGTTCTGGGCTGAAGCCATTTACTGTTCAACATACTTATTGAATAGGTGTCCATCAAGAGTCCTTGACCATCAAACTCCATTCCAGACGTGGACAGGGCGCGTACCGTCTGTTCGCGACTTGCACGTTTTAGGTGCCAAGTCATTCGTTTTGGACAAAAGTCCTGGCAAAGACAAATTCCAAGCGAGAGCCGAAGAAGGGATTTTCCTTGGTTACTCTGAAGTGACAAAGGCATACCGAGTTTGGGTGCCCCCAAAACACAACATCGTGATCTCTTGGGACGTCAAGATAGTGGACAGGTTCTACTACACTGAGAAATCCTATGAAGATCCATTTCCATCACTGACAGACTCCGAAAAACCGAAGGCAAGCCCGCCAGGCGAGCTGATGATTGACGTCATTACAGAAGGCAACAACGGCGTCAAACCAACTGAAGAGGAACACGAAGAACGGACAAGTGAAGAAGAAGTTGAAGAACGCTACAATCTGAGAGATAGAACACAACTGAATCCTCCCCCCCGTATGGCTGAAAGATTTTGAAGTCTCTTCTCTATCTCAAACAGAGACATTGGAGGGGGCGGATGCGAAATCTTGGGAAGAAGCAATAAAGAGTGAAATCAGAGCACATCTTAAAAATGAAACATGGAAAATAACGAAGAGAGTGGACGGTTCAAATGACATAGGAAACAAGATGGTGCTAAAGAGCAAATACAAAGCGAACGGCGAATCGGAGCGTCGGAATGCACGGCTTGTTGCCCAAGGGTTTTCCCAACGCCCTGGCGTCGAATTTACCGAAACTTATGCTCCCGTTGCAAAACTCAGCTCCATCAGGCTGTTATTAGCACATGCTGCTGAGGAAAAGATGCTCATTCACCAAATGGACGTGTGCACAGCATATCTGAATGGCGAAATGACAGAAAGCATTTTCATGAAACCACCGGACAATCTCGAAGCATTCCTTTCCGCCATCATCCTTGAAGAATGTGAGTCAGAAGACCACACTATCATGAACAAGGCGAAACAGATGCTTCAGGACTACAGATCAATCCAAGGCGAAAGGGTATGCAAGTTGCAAAAGGCACAGTATGGATTGAAACAGGCTGGGCGACAATGGTTTCTAAAATTAGATTCAAAATCAAAAGAACTTGGTTTCAATCAATCCAGCGCCGATCCTTGCATGTACATGCGCACATCAAGGGGAGAAAAAGTGCTGATTTCCGTGTATGTGAACGACCTCCTCATAGCCTCTAAAAGCCAAATCCAATTGGATCAATTGAAGAAAGAACTCAACAGTAAATTTGAGATGAGGGACCTCGGCCCACTTCACTACCTACTGCCTTGGAATTGAGTATGAAATGAAAAAAACCCACAGTCATGCAGCATGGCTATAAGAGCGAATTTTCGAAGTTTTCGGCATCTTCCTCCTCCGCCTAAAATTTTCTGAAAATTAATTTTCGGTCAATGTTTTCCCAACTTGATACCATACAAAATTAAAACAGGAGTAGTTTTACGCAAAGTAAAATTTGGGGTGGAAGGAGGGGGAGGGGGAAATCAAAAATGTTTTGAATACCAGAAGAGTAGGTATTGGGTACGTAGGTAACAAATTTTTTGTTCCATTTTTTGCCGAGTAACACCTCGGTTTGTAGATTTTCCAACGCTGAACACGATGGTGAAGTCAGAATTGCGATATCCCATTCCGTTATCAGATTAGAGCAGACGAACCAGGAAGAACATCTCAAGAAATAACCACGTTCCTTCATCTTCAAAGTGCTCCAGTTTGGGAACGGAATGAGATATCGCAATTCTGATTTCACCATCGTGTTCAGCGTACAAAAACCTTTAAAATGAGGTGTCACTTGTCAGACTTTTTCATTTTGGGAATTTATGGGTAATTTCCCCCCCCTAAAACTCCCCAAAACTCCCCCTTAGGGTGACCCGATTCTGCCCATCTTCGAACTTAGCCTGTCGATTGCCAAGACAGATTTTTCGTGCAAATTTGAACTTTTTATCTCAATTCTTTCGAGAGTTATCGTCTGGAATGACACATACATATATAAATATCTATATAAATATATAAATATATAAATATATATAAATATATATATAATATATACATATAATTTTTGGTGTCTTTCGGCAGGGAATTCAGGATGGTCTGAAACGGATTTTGGTATAAAAATCTTTCGGAAATTCGAGTTTTAAAAATTTTGGACCGTGAACAATAGCTTCTTTTTCTTCGAAAATTCGCTAAAACGGAATATATATAACGGAACGGACGAGAAGCTTTGGCAAAGTACAAAATGGAGGACAGCACTGTCCCCCCTCTGGTCCAGGTCTCAAGCTGGAAAAAATTTAAATCCAGATCCTGAATACCCGTACCAGAATCTCATTGGTGCATTGATGTACCTTGCTGTCGCAACTAGGCCTGACATCTCTCACACTGTCAGTTTCTTGAGCTTTCTTGAAACGGATTTGAATGTGGTTCTTTTCATTCTCGGCCGAGTGTTGTCCTCTTCTGACCTGATAAAATACATAAGGACGCACCTTACTCTGGAGGGACGTCCTAAAAATCTAAATAAAAGGATAAAGAAAAACTAACTTCTCCATGGTGCCTTGATCAAAACCAGGAGCGTAGCGTGCCTCTGGTGACGGGGGTACCGCAATGAATTCCACCCCCCCTCCCACCCCCCCCCCCCCCCCCAACATTCACACTTCCTCACACACTCTAAAAATGTAAATGTGAGGCAGTTCTTAGCAAGCTGTTTGTCAAAGGAATTTTATGATATTATTGATCTTCCAAATTCATTAGAAATAATTCATAACATTCCCTTGCAAACAAAATAAAAGGTTTTTCGAACTACAGCCTGATAACCATTGGTACCTATTGTATGTTTCAACAGTGAAATGCCGAGTGTACTCACGGTTACGTTCCTTCACAACTCTCTTGAAATCAGGCATCAGATGATGTCGTTCTTTTCGCTAAAACTACGAGAACTAAACGAACGCCGAACCACGGAACAATTAACGCAACAACTATCCATTTTAGGAGGAGACTAGGACACTAGGAAAGATTCGAATTCAAACAACTAAACCTGAAATTAGGAACAATTATTGTGAAAACTACAAGTACTTAATAAAATTATGAGAAAACAGGCCGTCGTAAGAATAGCTTCCGAAAAGCAAAATGGATTGAGTTGGAGTTTTTTTCTCGAGTTTTCAATTGATAGCTACAATCGATCCATACGCCAGTATCCCTCCTCACCAAGATTGGATACGCTGGATATTTGCGCTAGCCCAACTTACTAACACAGTGTCCTGAAGATGTGTAAGACACTCACTCACACACGCAAACACACTCACACAGACGATGTAGAGACACACACACATCGGATTCTGGGCCTCCGCAGGACTGGTAGCGGTACTCCAGCGACCTTGAGATTTCAAATATTCGAAACCTGCCGAAAACCATAATGATTCTAATCGACGAATCGATACTTGGCTGTTTTTCGTCCATGACTGGCAGACATGGAGGCTGGAGGATAGTTCATGGAGGGAGAGTCATGGAGGATGGAGTTATGAGTGGACAATTCAAATTGCTACCTACCTACCTACGGAATGTAATTTTTTTCATTTTTCGAGTAGGGTAGCGCCGGTACCCCCGGTACCCCTGACGCTACGCGCCTGATCAAAACTGTTTGGACGAGGTAGTCCAAAAAAAGTTCCACTGGTAGTTAGGAAGCAGTTTACACAGGCATACTGGTCAAATGCGTGCCTGCTCACCGCCCACTTGGCTTTTGGCGATTGTTTTCTTTCATACGTTGGTTACTAATTTTATTTAGTTATTTTTTTTGACACCCTCTACCGGCAACACCATCAATATCAAATGTTGTTCATAATTGGGTAAATTTAGAGGGTGACCCGTATCTAGATCTAGTGCAACCAAAAGCATACAGTTGAAAAACGCTGCAAATCCCTGCACAACGGTTTATTATTTTGTACAGAATACCCTCCTGTTACAGATCACAGGTCTCCGTATAGATAACCCTTCTATATAACATATGTACTATTCTACACAATACATAATATGTAGATCGTGGACCCTCCGTAGTTTAGTACCTAACCCCGTACTCATTACTAGGTACCTACCTAACCCGTTGTGTAATAATTTGCCCATCAATAATACTTCAACGGTTGTTCAAGTTGCAAAAGTACCTAACAAAATCCAGCCCCTTCTTGGTAGATGAGCCGTTGTGTAATAATTTACCGTTGTGTAATAATTTACCATGGTGTAATAATTTACCGTTGAGTAATAATTTACATTGTGTAGTAATTTGCCGTTGTGTAATAATTTGCCATTGTGGAATAATTTACCCATCAATAATACTTCAACGGTTGTTCAAGTTGCAAAAGTACCTACCTATCAACAAAATCCAGCCCCTTCTGGGTAGATGAGCCGTTGTGTAATAATTCACCATTGTGTTTTGCCATTGTGTAATAATTTACCCATCAATAATACTTCAACGGTTGTTCAAGTTGCAAAAGTACCTATCAACAAAATCCAGCCCCTTCTGGGTAGATGAGCCGTTGTATAATAATTTATCGTTGTATAATAATTTACCCATCAATAATACTTCAACGTTTGTTGAAACGTAAACCATCAAATTTTGAGGGGGGGTAAGAATTTTTTTTTTCATGCTCGATTCCAATGGTTCATTATTGAAAATAATAAACCAAAAGTTATTAAACAAGGATTTTGAAACATACACATTCACAATTATTATGAAATTATTGATTCTGGTCTCATTCATTCTTCTGGAAGCTTGGTTTTGGACCTTACGAGGGAGAAGATTCAATAATGTAATTTCAAAGTAACATCAGAACCAGCTGTAAATGTTTTGTCTCGCTTTGATCAATTGGCTACGACTTGAACGAGAGCTTGAAGTAGTTGGCGTTTTAAACTAGGAGAGTTATGTGTCGTTGTTCCAAGGGCATACATCGCAGTCTGGAAATGAGATGAACCAGAGGAGAGGGAGAGAGAGACAGGGGAATGATGAATAATAGGAAGGAAAAGGCGGCGGAGGCGGTGGAAATATAATTATGTCCCATAACAGCGGAATGGAGGCACTAGGTGGAACAAGCCGGGAACAAAGTCGGGAAACTGGCCCGGGGGCTGTTTTTACGACAAGACCAGCAAGTTCAAGTGGATAAACTTGATGGTAACGACGTACAAGAGGTTTAACTAGGCAACTTGGGGTGGATCGAGGTGATGTTGTGGGGGGGGGGGGGGGGGAGCTAACAGGAAGGCGGCTAAGGCACAGACAAATTGGGAGGGCAACTTTCTGCAAGGCATCCTCTGCCTACATCACAATGCGCTTGTTCTCGTTGCTTCCACTAAGGAACATCCTGGGCCATCACACGGTGGGACGGCAGTCGCTGACGTTGAGAAGTGTAAGAAGTGAATAATTGAACGTGAAACTGCAAGATTTCTCTTTAAACGTTACCCACCAACTATATAGTAGCTATGCGTCTATAATACCTGTTATAGTATTGTGGTGATAGAAGAATGAGGGTTGGCTTGGATAGGTGAGATTGAGATGGGAAGGTTGAGGTTTTGGATGGCTAGCGTTTAAAAAGTTACACTACCGCGAAGCCAGGAAGGTTACCACCACTAGAAAAGCTAGGGGATGTGCCCAGATGGTTCCACCACGTCTGTTATCACCAGACCGGTTCAACCACTCTTTTAGGCGAGAAAGGTAAGGAGGTATGAGGAGAGAGAGAGAAGTCATCGACTTGAGGTTTGAGCGTAGAATGGCGAGCTGGGTGGGAAGAGCGGGTTTTATAGGAGCTCTTCCACCCTCCGATGGTCGTTAGGAGCCATTGGTAGGTCGATGGAGGGAGAGGAGACCTATCCCACTCTAGTCACGTAGGCCCTCCGTTCGTTCGGTTTATTATGACAATCTTAATATGTAGATCGAGTGGTATTCCGAGAGGATACCACGACAAGTATTAACCTTCCCCGAATCATGAGATAAAGCTTTGTTGAACAAAACGTGAAGCACAGAATGATTCAAATATGAAAACGCTGCAAATAATCACACAACGGTTTATTATTTACCTTCTGCGAAGATCGCTGTTTTCTGTGGTCAATAGCTACCCTCTTGTTCTCTCCAGGAAAGCCCTAAATTGAGTACTGGAGCTGGCCGGGGAAGTACCATTTCATAAATATGCCGTGGATTCAAGAATACTATAGTTAATTATTTACTTGTTGTGCATGTTAGGTGTCGTGGTATCCTCCCAGAACATCACTCCATGTACAATATTAAGATCTCACAAATAAACCAAGGAATGAAGTGGAGGACGTGACTTGGCTCAGGTAGTCCAAAAGGGATCTCCCACCATCCTTGATCTGACGATGGTGGACGGGGGGGGGGGGGGGGGGGGGGAGAGTAGACCAAGTACTATAAAAACTCGCCTTTCTCGCCTGTTACTTCATTCTACGCTCAAACCAGGTCGATGACTTATCTCCCTCTCTCTCTCCACTCACGCCTCCTTTATCCTACACCTAAAAGATCCCAGAATGGTGGAACCGGATAGGTAAAACTATCCATGAGTGGCAACCACTGGGCACATCCTCCTATATCTAAAAGACACGAGAATGGTGGAACCGTATAGGTAAAATTATCCACGAGTGGCAACCACTCTGCATATCCTCCTAGTGTCTTAGTGGTGGAAACCTTCCTGACTTCGGTCAAAGGTGTTAACCAGAGGCGTTAGGTCCAACACCTTATCTCCCTTCTCATTTACCATACCTCGCCTCTCAACCTAACC